>CAKZFB020000120.1:0-118709 GCA_936432065.2 Rutpela maculata
AAATATGTCAAACCTCACATAAATTTTCAAACCACATAAATTTTCGTTCGGTTTCATCAAACCCATCCTAATTTCTTCAAACCCATGCTAATTTGCTCAAACCTCAGATAAATTTTCAAACCTCATAAATTTTCGTTCGGATTCATCAAACCCATCCTAATTTCGTCAAACCCATGCTAATTTTGTCAAACCTCACATAAATTTTCAAACCTCACATAAATTTTCGTTCGGTTTCATCAAACCCATCCTAATTTCTTCAAACCCATGCTAAATTGCTCAAACCTCACATAAATTTTCAAACCACATAAATTTTCGTTCGGTTTCATCAAACCCATCCTAATTTCATCAAACCCATCCTAATTTCTTCAAACCCATGCTAAATTGCTCAAACCTCAGGTAAATTTTCAAACCACATAAATTTTCGTTCGGTTTCATCAAACCCATCCTAATTTCGTCAAACCCATGCTAAATATGTCAAACCTCACATAAATTTTCAAACCTCACATAAATTTTCGTTCGGTTTCATCAAACCCATCCTAATTTCTTCAAACCCATGCTAAATTGCTCAAACCTCACATAAATTTTCAAACCACATAAATTTTCGTTCGGTTTCATCAAACCCATCCTAATTTCTTCAAACCCATGCTAAATTGCTCAAACCTCAGATAAATTTTCAAACCTCATAAATTTTCGTTCGGATTCATCAAACCCATCCTAATTTCATCAAACCCATCCTAATTTCTTCAAACCCATGCTAATTTGCTCAAACCTCAGATAAATTTTCAAACCTCATAAATTTTCGTTCGGATTCATCAAACCCATCCTAATTTCGTCAAACCCATGCTAATTTTGTCAAACCTCACATAAATTTTCAAACCTCACATAAATTTTCGTTCGGTTTCATCAAACCCATCCTAATTTCTTCAAACCCATGCTAAATTGCTCAAACCTCACATAAATTTTCAAACCACATAAATTTTCGTTCGGTTTCATCAAACCCATCCTAATTTCATCAAACCCATCCTAATTTCTTCAAACCCATGCTAAATTGCTCAAACCTCAGGTAAATTTTCAAACCACATAAATTTTCGTTCGGTTTCATCAAACCCATCCTAATTTCGTCAAACCCATGCTAAATATGTCAAACCTCGCATAAATTTTCAAACCTCACATAAATTTTCGTTCGGTTTCATCAAACCCATCCTAATTTCTTCAAACCCATGCTAAATTGCTCAAACCTCACATAAATTTTCAAACCACATAAATTTTCGTTCGGTTTCATCAAACCCATCCTAATTTCTTCAAACCCATGCTAATTTGCTCAAACCTCAGATAAATTTTCAAACCTCATAAATTTTCGTTCGGATTCATCAAACCCATCCTAATTTCATCAAACCCATCCTAATTTCTTCAAACCCATGCTAAATTGCTCAAACCTCACATAAATTTTCAAACCACATAAATTTTCGTTCGGTTTCATCAAACCCATCCTAATTTCATCAAACCCATCCTAATTTCTTCAAACCCATGCTAAATTGCTCAAACCTCAGGTAAATTTTCAAACCACATAAATTTTCGTTCGGTTTCATCAAACCCATCCTAATTTCGTCAAACCCATGCTAAATATGTCAAACCTCACATAAATTTTCGTTCGGTTTCATCAAACTTATCCTAATTTCTTCAAACCCATGCTAAATTGCTCAAACCTCACATAAATTTTCAAACCACATAAATTTTCGTTCGGTTTCATCAAACCCATCCTAATTTCATCAAACCCATCCTAATTTCTTCAAACCCATGCTAAATTGCTCAAACCTCAGGTAAATTTTCAAACCACATAAATTTTCGTTCGGTTTCATCAAACCCATCCTAATTTCGTCAAACCCATGCTAAATATGTCAAACCTCACATAAATTTTCAAACCTCACATAAATTTTCGTTCGGTTTCATCAAACCCATCCTAATTTCTTCAAACCCATGCTAAATTGCTCAAACCTCACATAAATTTTCAAACCACATAAATTTTCGTTCGGTTTCATCAAACCCATCCTAATTTCATCAAACCCATCCTAATTTCTTCAAACCCATGCTAAATTGCTCAAACCTCAGGTAAATTTTCAAACCACATAAATTTTCGTTCGGTTTCATCAAACCCATCCTAATTTCGTCAAACCCATGCTAAATATGTCAAACCTCACATAAATTTTCGTTCGGTTTCATCAAACCCATCCTAATTTCTTCAAACCCATGCTAAATTGCTCAAACCTCACATAAATTTTCAAACCACATAAATTTTCGTTCGGTTTCATCAAACCCATCCTAATTTCATCAAACCCATCCTAATTTCTTCAAACCCATGCTAAATTGCTCAAACCTCAGGTAAATTTTCAAACCACATAAATTTTCGTTCGGTTTCATCAAACCCATCCTAATTTCGTCAAACCCATGCTAAATATGTCAAACCTCACATAAATTTTCGTTCGGTTTCATCAAACCCATCCTAATTTCTTCAAACCCATGCTAAATTGCTCAAACCTCACATAAATTTTCAAACCACATAAATTTTCGTTCGGTTTCATCAAACCCATCCTAATTTCATCAAACCCATCCTAATTTCTTCAAACCCATGCTAAATTGCTCAAACCTCAGGTAAATTTTCAAACCACATAAATTTTCGTTCGGTTTCATCAAACCCATCCTAATTTCGTCAAACCCATGCTAAATATGTCAAACCTCACATAAATTTTCAAACCTCACATAAATTTTCGTTCGGTTTCATCAAACCCATCCTAATTTCTTCAAACCCATGCTAAATTGCTCAAACCTCACATAAATTTTCAAACCACATAAATTTTCGTTCGGTTTCATCAAACCCATCCTAATTTCTTCAAACCCATGCTAACTTGCTCAAACCTCAGATAAATTTTCAAACCTCATAAATTTTCGTTCGGATTCATCAAACCCATCCTAATTTCATCAAACCCATCCTAATTTCTTCAAACCCATGCTAAATTGCTCAAACCTCACATAAATTTTCAAACCACATAAATTTTCGTTCGGTTTCATCAAACCCATCCTAATTTCATCAAACCCATCCTAATTTCTTCAAACCCATGCTAAATTGCTCAAACCTCAGGTAAATTTTCAAACCACATAAATTTTCGTTCGGTTTCATCAAACCTATCCTAATTTCGTCAAACCCATGCTAAATATGTCAAACCTCACATAAATTTTCGTTCGGTTTCATCAAACCCATCCTAATTTCTTCAAACCCATGCTAAATTGCTCAAACCTCACATAAATTTTCAAACCACATAAATTTTCGTTCGGTTTCATCAAACCCATCCTAATTTCATCAAACCCATCCTAATTTCTTCAAACCCATGCTAAATATGTCAAACCTCACATAAATTTTCAAACCTCACATAAATTTTCGTTCGGTTTCATCAAACCCATCCTAATTTCTTCAAACCCATGCTAAATTGCTCAAACCTCACATAAATTTTCAAACCACATAAATTTTCGTTCGGTTTCATCAAACCCATCCTAATTTCGTCAAACCCATGCTAAATATGTCAAACCTCACATAAATTTTCAAACCTCACATAAATTTTCGTTCGGTTTCATCAAACCCATCCTAATTTCTTCAAACCCATGCTAAATTGCTCAAACCTCACATAAATTTTCAAACCACATAAATTTTCGTTCGGTTTCATCAAACCCATCCTAATTTCGTCAAACCCATGCTAAATATGTCAAACCTCACATAAATTTTCAAACCTCACATAAATTTTCGTTCGGTTTCATCAAACCCATCCTAATTTCTTCAAACCCATGCTAAATTGCTCAAACCTCACATAAATTTTCAAACCACATAAATTTTCGTTCGGTTTCATCAAACCCATCCTAATTTCATCAAACCCATCCTAATTTCTTCAAACCCATGCTAAATTGCTCAAACCTCAGGTAAATTTTCAAACCACATAAATTTTCGTTCGGTTTCATCAAACCCATCCTAATTTCGTCAAACCCATGCTAAATATGTCAAACCTCACATAAATTTTCGTTCGGTTTCATCAAACCCATCCTAATTTCTTCAAACCCATGCTAAATTGCTCAAACCTCACATAAATTTTCAAACCACATAAATTTTCGTTCGGTTTCATCAAACCCATCCTAATTTCATCAAACCCATCCTAATTTCTTCAAACCCATGCTAAATTGCTCAAACCTCAGGTAAATTTTCAAACCACATAAATTTTCGTTCGGTTTCATCAAACCCATCCTAATTTCGTCAAACCCATGCTAAATATGTCAAACCTCACATAAATTTTCGTTCGGTTTCATCAAACCCATCCTAATTTCTTCAAACCCATGCTAAATTGCTCAAACCTCACATAAATTTTCAAACCACATAAATTTTCGTTCGGTTTCATCAAACCCATCCTAATTTCTTCAAACCCATGCTAAATTGCTCAAACCTCAGGTAAATTTTCAAACCACATAAATTTTCGTTCGGTTTCATCAAACCCATCCTAATTTCGTCAAACCCATGCTAAATATGTCAAACCTCACATAAATTTTCGTTCGGTTTCATCAAACCCATCCTAATTTCTTCAAACCCATGCTAAATTGCTCAAACCTCACATAAATTTTCAAACCACATACATTTTCGTTCGGTTTCATCAAACCCATCCTAATTTCTTCAAACCCATGCTAACTTGCTCAAACCTTAGATAAATTTTCAAACCTCATAAATTTTCGTTCGGATTCATCAAACCCATCCTAATTTCATCAAACCCATCCTAATTTATTCAAACCCATGCTAAATTGCTCAAACCTCACATAAATTTTCAAACCACATAAAGTTTCGTTCGGTTTCATCAAACCCATCCTAATTTCATCAAACCCATCCTAATTTCTTCAAACCCATGCTAAATTGCTCAAACCTCAGGTAAATTTTCAAACCACATAAATTTTCGTTCGGTTTCATCAAACCCATCCTAATTTCGTCAAACCCATGCTAAATATGTCAAACCTCACATAAATTTTCGTTCGGTTTCATCCAACCCGTCCTAATTTCTTCAAACCCATGCTAAATTGCTCAAACCTCACATAAATTTTCAAACCACATAAATTTTCGTTCGGTTTCATCAAACCCATCCTAATTTCATCAAACCCATCCTAATTTCTTCAAACCCATGCTAAATTGCTCAAACCTCAGGTAAATTTTCAAACCACATAAATTTTCGTTCGGTTTCATCAAACCCATCCTAATTTCGTCAAACCCATGCTAAATATGTCAAACCTCACATAAATTTTCAAACCTCACATAAATTTTCGTTCGGTTTCATCAAACCCATCCTAATTTCTTCAAACCCATGCTAAATTGCTCAAACCTCACATAAATTTTCAAACCACATAAATTTTCGTTCGGTTTCATCAAACCCATCCTAATTTCGTCAAACCCATGCTAAATATGTCAAACCTCACATAAATTTTCAAACCTCACATAAATTTTCGTTCGGTTTCATCAAACCCATCCTAATTTCTTCAAACCCATGCTAAATTGCTCAAACCTCACATAAATTTTCAAACCACATAAATTTTCGTTCGGTTTCATCAAACCCATCCTAATTTCATCAAACCCATCCTAATTTCTTCAAACCCATGCTAAATTGCTCAAACCTCAGGTAAATTTTCAAACCACATAAATTTTCGTTCGGTTTCATCAAACCCATCTTAATTTCGTCAAACCCATGCTAAATATGTCAAACCTCACATAAATTTTCGTTCGGTTTCATCAAACCCATCCTAATTTCTTCAAACCCATGCTAAATTGCTCAAACCTCACATAAATTTTCAAACCACATAAATTTTCGTTCGGTTTCATCAAACCCATCCTAATTTCATCAAACCCATCCTAATTTCTTCAAACCCATGCTAAATTGCTCAAACCTCAGGTAAATTTTCAAACCACATAAATTTTCGTTCGGTTTCATCAAACCCATCCTAATTTCGTCAAACCCATGCTAAATATGTCAAACCTCACATAAATTTTCAAACCTCACATAAATTTTCGTTCGGTTTCATCAAACCCATCCTAATTTCTTCAAACCCATGCTAAATTGCTCAAACCTCACATAAATTTTCAAACCACATAAATTTTCGTTCGGTTTCATCAAACCCATCCTAATTTCTTCAAACCCATGCTAACTTGCTCAAACCTCAGATAAATTTTCAAACCTCATAAATTTTCGTTCGGATTCATCAAACCCATCCTAATTTCATCAAACCCATCCTAATTTCTTCAAACCCATGCTAAATTGCTCAAACCTCACATAAATTTTCAAACCACATAAATTTTCGTTCGGTTTCATCAAACCCATCCTAATTTCATCAAACCCATCCTAATTTCTTCAAACCCATGCTAAATTGCTCAAACCTCAGGTAAATTTTCAAACCACATAAATTTTCGTTCGGTTTCATCAAACCCATCCTAATTTCGTCAAACCCATGCTAAATATGTCAAACCTCACATAAATTTTCGTTCGGTTTCATCAAACCCATCCTAATTTCTTCAAACCCATGCTAAATTGCTCAAACCTCACATAAATTTTCAAACCACATAAATTTTCGTTCGGTTTCATCAAACCCATCCTAATTTCATCAAACCCATCCTAATTTCTTCAAACCCATGCTAAATTGCTCAAACCTCAGGTAAATTTTCAAACCACATAAATTTTCGTTCGGTTTCATCAAACCCATCCTAATTTCGTCAAACCCATGCTAAATATGTCAAACCTCACATAAATTTTCAAACCTCACATAAATTTTCGTTCGGTTTCATCAAACCCATCCTAATTTCTTCAAACCCATGCTAAATTGCTCAAACCTCACATAAATTTTCAAACCACATAAATTTTCGTTCGGTTTCATCAAACCCATCCTAATTTCATCAAACCCATCCTAATTTCTTCAAACCCATGCTAAATTGCTCAAACCTCGTAAATTTTCAAACCACATAAATTTTCGTTCGGTTTCATCAAACCCATCCTAATTTCGTCAAACCCATGCTAAATATGTCAAACCTCACATAAATTTTCGTTCGGTTTCATCCAACCCATCCTAATTTCTTCAAACCCATGCTAAATTGCTCAAACCTCACATAAATTTTCAAACCACATAAATTTTCGTTCGGTTTCATCAAACCCATCCTAATTTCATCAAACCCATCCTAATTTCTTCAAACCCATGCTAAATTGCTCAAACCTCAGGTAAATTTTCAAACCACATAAATTTTCGTTCGGTTTCATCAAACCCATCCTAATTTCGTCAAACCCATGCTAAATATGTCAAACCTCACATAAATTTTCAAACCTCACATAAATTTTCGTTCGGTTTCATCAAACCCATCCTAATTTCTTCAAACCCATGCTAAATTGCTCAAACCTCACATAAATTTTCAAACCACATAAATTTTCGTTCGGTTTCATCAAACCCATCCTAATTTCGTCAAACCCATGCTAAATATGTCAAACCTCACATAAATTTTCAAACCTCACATAAATTTTCGTTCGGTTTCATCAAACCCATCCTAATTTCTTCAAACCCATGCTAAATTGCTCAAACCTCACATAAATTTTCAAACCACATAAATTTTCGTTCGGTTTCATCAAACCCATCCTAATTTCATCAAACCCATCCTAATTTCTTCAAACCCATGCTAAATTGCTCAAACCTCAGGTAAATTTTCAAACCACATAAATTTTCGTTCGGTTTCATCAAACCCATCCTAATTTCGTCAAACCCATGCTAAATATGTCAAACCTCACATAAATTTTCGTTCGGTTTCATCAAACCCATCCTAATTTCTTCAAACCCATGCTAAATTGCTCAAACCTCACATAAATTTTCAAACCACATAAATTTTCGTTCGGTTTCATCAAACCCATCCTAATTTCATCAAACCCATCCTAATTTCTTCAAACCCATGCTAAATTGCTCAAACCTCAGGTAAATTTTCAAACCACATAAATTTTCGTTCGGTTTCATCAAACCCATCCTAATTTCGTCAAACCCATGCTAAATATGTCAAACCTCACATAAATTTTCAAACCTCACATAAATTTTCGTTCGGTTTCATCAAACCCATCCTAATTTCTTCAAACCCATGCTAAATTGCTCAAACCTCACATAAATTTTCAAACCACATAAATTTTCGTTCGGTTTCATCAAACCCATCCTAATTTCTTCAAACCCATGCTAATTTGCTCAAACCTCAGATAAATTTTCAAACCTCATAAATTTTCGTTCGGATTCATCAAACCCATCCTAATTTCATCAAACCCATCCTAATTTCTTCAAACCCATGCTAAATTGCTCAAACCTCAGGTAAATTTTCAAACCACATAAATTTTCGTTCGGTTTCATCAAACCCATCCTAATTTCGTCAAACCCATGCTAAATATGTCAAACCTCACATAAATTTTCAAACCACATAAATTTTCGTTCGGTTTCATCAAACCCATCCTAATTTCTTCAAACCCATGCTAATTTGCTCAAACCTCAGATAAATTTTCAAACCTCATAAATTTTCGTTCGGATTCATCAAACCCATCCTAATTTCGTCAAACCCATGCTAATTTTGTCAAACCTCACATAAATTTTCAAACCTCACATAAATTTTCGTTCGGTTTCATCAAACCCATCCTAATTTCTTCAAACCCATGCTAAATTGCTCAAACCTCACATAAATTTTCAAACCACATAAATTTTCGTTCGGTTTCATCAAACCCATCCTAATTTCATCAAACCCATCCTAATTTCTTCAAACCCATGCTAAATTGCTCAAACCTCAGGTAAATTTTCAAACCACATAAATTTTCGTTCGGTTTCATCAAACCCATCCTAATTTCGTCAAACCCATGCTAAATATGTCAAACCTCACATAAATTTTCAAACCTCACATAAATTTTCGTTCGGTTTCATCAAACCCATCCTAATTTCTTCAAACCCATGCTAAATTGCTCAAACCTCACATAAATTTTCAAACCACATAAATTTTCGTTCGGTTTCATCAAACCCATCCTAATTTCATCAAACCCATCCTAATTTCTTCAAACCCATGCTAAATTGCTCAAACCTCAGGTAAATTTTCAAACCACATAAATTTTCGTTCGGTTTCATCAAACCCATCCTAATTTCGTCAAACCCATGCTAAATATGTCAAACCTCACATAAATTTTCAAACCTCACATAAATTTTCGTTCGGTTTCATCAAACCCATCCTAATTTCTTCAAACCCATGCTAAATTGCTCAAACCTCACATAAATTTTCAAACCACATAAATTTTCGTTCGGTTTCATCAAACCCATCCTAATTTCTTCAAACCCATGCTAATTTGCTCAAACCTCAGATAAATTTTCAAACCTCATAAATTTTCGTTCGGATTCATCAAACCCATCCTAATTTCATCAAACCCATCCTAATTTCTTCAAACCCATGCTAAATTGCTCAAACCTCAGGTAAATTTTCAAACCACATAAATTTTCGTTCGGTTTCATCAAACCCATCCTAATTTCGTCAAACCCATGCTAAATATGTCAAACCTCACATAAATTTTCAAACCACATAAATTTTCGTTCGGTTTCATCAAACCCATCCTAATTTCTTCAAACCCATGCTAATTTGCTCAAACCTCAGATAAATTTTCAAACCTCATAAATTTTCGTTCGGATTCATCAAACCCATCCTAATTTCGTCAAACCCATGCTAATTTTGTCAAACCTCACATAAATTTTCAAACCTCACATAAATTTTCGTTCGGTTTCATCAAACCCATCCTAATTTCTTCAAACCCATGCTAAATTGCTCAAACCTCACATAAATTTTCAAACCACATAAATTTTCGTTCGGTTTCATCAAACCCATCCTAATTTCATCAAACCCATCCTAATTTCTTCAAACCCATGCTAAATTGCTCAAACCTCAGGTAAATTTTCAAACCACATAAATTTTCGTTCGGTTTCATCAAACCCATCCTAATTTCGTCAAACCCATGCTAAATATGTCAAACCTCACATAAATTTTCGTTCGGTTTCATCAAACCCATCCTAATTTCTTCAAACCCATGCTAAATTGCTCAAACCTCACATAAATTTTCAAACCACATAAATTTTCGTTCGGTTTCATCAAACCCATCCTAATTTCTTCACACCCATGCTAATTTGCTCAAACCTCAGATAAATTTTCAAACCTCATAAATTTTCGTTCGGATTCATCAAACCCATCCTAATTTCATCAAACCCATCCTAATTTCTTCAAACCCATGCTAAATTGCTCAAACCTCAGGTAAATTTTCAAACCACATAAATTTTCGTTCGGTTTCATCAAACCCATCCTAATTTCGTCAAACCCATGCTAAATATGTCAAACCTCACATAAATTTTCGTTCGGTTTCATCAAACCCATCCTAATTTCTTCAAACCCATGCTAAATTGCTCAAACCTCACATAAATTTTCAAACCACATAAATTTTCGTTCGGTTTCATCAAACCCATCCTAATTTCATCAAACCCATCCTAATTTCTTCAAACCCATGCTAAATTGCTCAAACCTCAGGTAAATTTTCAAACCACATAAATTTTCGTTCGGTTTCATCAAACCCATCCTAATTTCGTCAAACCCATGCTAAATATGTCAAACCTCACATAAATTTTCAAACCTCACATAAATTTTCGTTCGGTTTCATCAAACCCATCCTAATTTCTTCAAACCCATGCTAAATTGCTCAAACCTCACATAAATTTTCAAACCACATAAATTTTCGTTCGGTTTCATCAAACCCATCCTAATTTCTTCAAACCCATGCTAATTTGCTCAAACCTCAGATAAATTTTCAAACCTCATAAATTTTCGTTCGGATTCATCAAACCAATCCTAATTTCATCAAACCCATCCTAATTTCTTCAAACCCATGCTAAATTGCTCAAACCTCACATAAATTTTCAAACCACATAAATTTTCGTTCGGTTTCATCAAACCCATCCTAATTTCTTCAAACCCATGCTAATTTGCTCAAACCTCAGATAAATTTTCAAACCTCATAAATTTTCGTTCGGATTCATCAAACCCATCCTAATTTCATCAAACCCATCCTAATTTCTTCAAACCCATGCTAAATTGCTCAAACCTCACATAAATTTTCAAACCACATAAATTTTCGTTCGGTTTCATCAAACCCATCCTAATTTCATCAAACCCATCCTAATTTCTTCAAACCCATGCTAAATTGCTCAAACCTCAGGTAAATTTTCAAACCACATAAATTTTCGTTCGGTTTCATCAAACCCATCCTAATTTCGTCAAACCCATGCTAAATATGTCAAACCTCACATAAATTTTCGTTCGGTTTCATCAAACCCATCCTAATTTCTTCAAACCCATGCTAAATTGCTCAAACCTCACATAAATTTTCAAACCACATAAATTTTCGTTCGGTTTCATCAAACCCATCCTAATTTCATCAAACCCATCCTAATTTCTTCAAACCCATGCTAAATTGCTCAAACCTCAGGTAAATTTTCAAACCACATAAATTTTCGTTCGGTTTCATCAAACCCATCCTAATTTCGTCAAACCCATGCTAAATATGTCAAACCTCACATAAATTTTCAAACCTCACATAAATTTTCGTTCGGTTTCATCAAACCCATCCTAATTTCTTCAAACCCATGCTAAATTGCTCAAACCTCACATAAATTTTCAAACCACATAAATTTTCGTTCGGTTTCATCAAACCCATCCTAATTTCATCAAACCCATCCTAATTTCTTCAAACCCATGCTAAATTGCTCAAACCTCAGGTAAATTTTCAAACCACATAAATTTTCGTTCGGTTTCATCAAACCCATCCTAATTTCGTCAAACCCATGCTAAATATGTCAAACCTCACATAAATTTTCGTTCGGTTTCATCAAACCCATCCTAATTTCTTCAAACCCATGCTAAATTGCTCAAACCTCACATAAATTTTCAAACCACATAAATTTTCGTTCGGTTTCATCAAACCCATCCTAATTTCATCAAACCCATCCTAATTTCTTCAAACCCATGCTAAATTGCTCAAACCTCAGGTAAATTTTCAAACCACATAAATTTTCGTTCGGTTTCATCAAACCCATCCTAATTTCGTCAAACCCATGCTAAATATGTCAAACCTCACATAAATTTTCAAACCTCACATAAATTTTCGTTCGGTTTCATCAAACCCATCCTAATTTCTTCAAACCCATGCTAAATTGCTCAAACCTCACATAAATTTTCAAACCACATAAATTTTCGTTCGGTTTCATCAAACCCATCCTAATTTCATCAAACCCATCCTAATTTCTTCAAACCCATGCTAAATTGCTCAAACCTCAGGTAAATTTTCAAACCACATAAATTTTCGTTCGGTTTCATCAAACCCATCCTAATTTCGTCAAACCCATGCTAAATATGTCAAACCTCACATAAATTTTCAAACCACATAAATTTTCGTTCGGTTTCATCAAACCCATCCTAATTTCTTCAAACCCATGCTAATTTGCTCAAACCTCAGATAAATTTTCAAACCTCATAAATTTTCGTTCGGATTCATCAAACCCATCCTAATTTCGTCAAACCCATGCTAATTTTGTCAAACCTCACATAAATTTTCAAACCTCACATAAATTTTCGTTCGGTTTCATCAAACCCATCCTAATTTCTTCAAACCCATGCTAAATTGCTCAAACCTCACATAAATTTTCAAACCACATAAATTTTCGTTCGGTTTCATCAAACCCATCCTAATTTCTTCAAACCCATGCTAATTTGCTCAAACCTCAGATAAATTTTCAAACCTCATAAATTTTCGTTCGGATTCATCAAACCCATCCTAATTTCATCAAACCCATCCTAATTTCTTCAAACCCATGCTAAATTGCTCAAACCTCACATAAAGTTTCAAACCACATAAATTTTCGTTCGGTTTCATCAAACCCATCCTAATTTCATCAAACCCATCCTAATTTCTTCAAACCCATGCTAAATTGCTCAAACCTCAGGTAAATTTTCAAACCACATAAATTTTCGTTCGGTTTCATCAAACCCATCCTAATTTCGTCAAACCCATGCTAAATATGTCAAACCTCACATAAATTTTCGTTCGGTTTCATCAAACCCATCCTAATTTCTTCAAACCCATGCTAAATTGCTCAAACCTCACATAAATTTTCAAACCACATAAATTTTCGTTCGGTTTCATCAAACCCATCCTAATTTCATCAAACCCATCCTAATTTCTTCAAACCCATGCTAAATTGCTCAAACCTCAGGTAAATTTTCAAACCACATAAATTTTCGTTCGGTTTCATCAAACCCATCCTAATTTCGTCAAACCCATGCTAAATATGTCAAACCTCACATAAATTTTCAACCTCACATAAATTTTCGTTCGGTTTCATCAAACCCATCCTAATTTCTTCAAACCCATGCTAAATTGCTCAAACCTCACATAAATTTTCAAACCACATAAATTTTCGTTCGGTTTCATCAAACCCATCCTAATTTCTTCAAACCCATGCTAATTTGCTCAAACCTCAGATAAATTTTCAAACCTCATAAATTTTCGTTCGGATTCATCAAACCCATCCTAATTTCATCAAACCCATCCTAATTTCTTCAAACCCATGCTAAATTGCTCAAACCTCACATAAATTTTCAAACCACATAAATTTTCGTTCGGTTTCATCAAACCCATCCTAATTTCATCAAACCCATCCTAATTTCTTCAAACCCATGCTAAAATTGCTCAAACCTCAGGTAAATTTTCAAACCACATAAATTTTCGTTCGGTTTCATCAAACCCATCCTAATTTCGTCAAACCCATGCTAAATATGTCAAACCTCACATAAATTTTCAAACCTCACATAAATTTTCAAACCTCACATAAATTTTCGTTCGGTTTCATCAAACCCATCCTAATTTCTTCAAACCCATGCTAAATTGCTCAAACCTCACATAAATTTTCAAACCACATAAATTTTCGTTCGGTTTCATCAAACCCATCCTAATTTCATCAAACCCATCCTAATTTCTTCAAACCCATGCTAAATTGCTCAAACCTCACATAAATTTTCAAACCACATAAATTTTCGTTCGGTTTCATCAAACCCATCCTAATTTCATCAAACCCATCCTAATTTCTTCAAACCCATGCTAAATTGCTCAAACCTCACATAAATTTTCAAACCACATAAATTTTCGTTCGGTTTCATCAAACCCATCCTAATTTCATCAAACCCATCCTAATTTCTTCAAACCCATGCTAAATTGCTCAAACCTCAGGTAAATTTTCAAACCACATAAATTTTCGTTCGGTTTCATCAAACCCATCCTAATTTCGTCAAACCCATGCTAAATATGTCAAACCTCACATAAATTTTCAAACCTCACATAAATTTTCGTTCGGTTTCATCAAACCCATCCTAATTTCTTCAAACCCATGCTAAATTGCTCAAACCTCACATAAATTTTCAAACCACATAAATTTTCGTTCGGTTTCATCAAACCCATCCTAATTTCATCAAACCCATCCTAATTTCTTCAAACCCATGCTAAATTGCTCAAACCTCAGGTAAATTTTCAAACCACATAAATTTTCGTTCGGTTTCATCAAACCCATCCTAATTTCGTCAAACCCATGCTAAATATGTCAAACCTCACATAAATTTTCAAACCTCACATAAATTTTCGTTCGGTTTCATCAAACCCATCCTAATTTCTTCAAACCCATGCTAAATTGCTCAAACCTCACATAAATTTTCAAACCACATAAATTTTCGTTCGGTTTCATCAAACCCATCCTAATTTCTTCAAACCCATGCTAATTTGCTCAAACCTCAGATAAATTTTCAAACCTCATAAATTTTCGTTCGGATTCATCAAACCCATCCTAATTTCATCAAACCCATCCTAATTTCTTCAAACCCATGCTAAATTGCTCAAACCTCAGGTAAATTTTCAAACCACATAAATTTTCGTTCGGTTTCATCAAACCCATCCTAATTTCGTCAAACCCATGCTAAATATGTCAAACCTCACATAAATTTTCAAACCACATAAATTTTCGTTCGGTTTCATCAAACCCATCCTAATTTCTTCAAACCCATGCTAATTTGCTCAAACCTCAGATAAATTTTCAAACCTCATAAATTTTCGTTCGGATTCATCAAACCCATCCTAATTTCGTCAAACCCATGCTAATTTTGTCAAACCTCACATAAATTTTCAAACCTCACATAAATTTTCGTTCGGTTTCATCAAACCCATCCTAATTTCTTCAAACCCATGCTAAATTGCTCAAACCTCACATAAATTTTCAAACCACATAAATTTTCGTTCGGTTTCATCAAACCCATCCTAATTTCATCAAACCCATCCTAATTTCTTCAAACCCATGCTAAATTGCTCAAACCTCAGGTAAATTTTCAAACCACATAAATTTTCGTTCGGTTTCATCAAACCCATCCTAATTTCGTCAAACCCATGCTAAATATGTCAAACCTCACATAAATTTTCGTTCGGTTTCATCAAACCCATCCTAATTTCTTCAAACCCATGCTAAATTGCTCAAACCTCACATAAATTTTCAAACCACATAAATTTTCGTTCGGTTTCATCAAACCCATCCTAATTTCTTCACACCCATGCTAATTTGCTCAAACCTCAGATAAATTTTCAAACCTCATAAATTTTCGTTCGGATTCATCAAACCCATCCTAATTTCATCAAACCCATCCTAATTTCTTCAAACCCATGCTAAATTGCTCAAACCTCAGGTAAATTTTCAAACCACATAAATTTTCGTTCGGTTTCATCAAACCCATCCTAATTTCGTCAAACCCATGCTAAATATGTCAAACCTCACATAAATTTTCGTTCGGTTTCATCAAACCCATCCTAATTTCTTCAAACCCATGCTAAATTGCTCAAACCTCACATAAATTTTCAAACCACATAAATTTTCGTTCGGTTTCATCAAACCCATCCTAATTTCATCAAACCCATCCTAATTTCTTCAAACCCATGCTAAATTGCTCAAACCTCAGGTAAATTTTCAAACCACATAAATTTTCGTTCGGTTTCATCAAACCCATCCTAATTTCGTCAAACCCATGCTAAATATGTCAAACCTCACATAAATTTTCAAACCTCACATAAATTTTCGTTCGGTTTCATCAAACCCATCCTAATTTCTTCAAACCCATGCTAAATTGCTCAAACCTCACATAAATTTTCAAACCACATAAATTTTCGTTCGGTTTCATCAAACCCATCCTAATTTCTTCAAACCCATGCTAATTTGCTCAAACCTCAGATAAATTTTCAAACCTCATAAATTTTCGTTCGGATTCATCAAACCAATCCTAATTTCATCAAACCCATCCTAATTTCTTCAAACCCATGCTAAATTGCTCAAACCTCACATAAATTTTCAAACCACATAAATTTTCGTTCGGTTTCATCAAACCCATCCTAATTTCTTCAAACCCATGCTAATTTGCTCAAACCTCAGATAAATTTTCAAACCTCATAAATTTTCGTTCGGATTCATCAAACCCATCCTAATTTCATCAAACCCATCCTAATTTCTTCAAACCCATGCTAAATTGCTCAAACCTCACATAAATTTTCAAACCACATAAATTTTCGTTCGGTTTCATCAAACCCATCCTAATTTCATCAAACCCATCCTAATTTCTTCAAACCCATGCTAAATTGCTCAAACCTCAGGTAAATTTTCAAACCACATAAATTTTCGTTCGGTTTCATCAAACCCATCCTAATTTCGTCAAACCCATGCTAAATATGTCAAACCTCACATAAATTTTCGTTCGGTTTCATCAAACCCATCCTAATTTCTTCAAACCCATGCTAAATTGCTCAAACCTCACATAAATTTTCAAACCACATAAATTTTCGTTCGGTTTCATCAAACCCATCCTAATTTCATCAAACCCATCCTAATTTCTTCAAACCCATGCTAAATTGCTCAAACCTCAGGTAAATTTTCAAACCACATAAATTTTCGTTCGGTTTCATCAAACCCATCCTAATTTCGTCAAACCCATGCTAAATATGTCAAACCTCACATAAATTTTCAAACCTCACATAAATTTTCGTTCGGTTTCATCAAACCCATCCTAATTTCTTCAAACCCATGCTAAATTGCTCAAACCTCACATAAATTTTCAAACCACATAAATTTTCGTTCGGTTTCATCAAACCCATCCTAATTTCATCAAACCCATCCTAATTTCTTCAAACCCATGCTAAATTGCTCAAACCTCAGGTAAATTTTCAAACCACATAAATTTTCGTTCGGTTTCATCAAACCCATCCTAATTTCGTCAAACCCATGCTAAATATGTCAAACCTCACATAAATTTTCGTTCGGTTTCATCAAACCCATCCTAATTTCTTCAAACCCATGCTAAATTGCTCAAACCTCACATAAATTTTCAAACCACATAAATTTTCGTTCGGTTTCATCAAACCCATCCTAATTTCATCAAACCCATCCTAATTTCTTCAAACCCATGCTAAATTGCTCAAACCTCAGGTAAATTTTCAAACCACATAAATTTTCGTTCGGTTTCATCAAACCCATCCTAATTTCGTCAAACCCATGCTAAATATGTCAAACCTCACATAAATTTTCAAACCTCACATAAATTTTCGTTCGGTTTCATCAAACCCATCCTAATTTCTTCAAACCCATGCTAAATTGCTCAAACCTCACATAAATTTTCAAACCACATAAATTTTCGTTCGGTTTCATCAAACCCATCCTAATTTCATCAAACCCATCCTAATTTCTTCAAACCCATGCTAAATTGCTCAAACCTCAGGTAAATTTTCAAACCACATAAATTTTCGTTCGGTTTCATCAAACCCATCCTAATTTCGTCAAACCCATGCTAAATATGTCAAACCTCACATAAATTTTCAAACCACATAAATTTTCGTTCGGTTTCATCAAACCCATCCTAATTTCTTCAAACCCATGCTAATTTGCTCAAACCTCAGATAAATTTTCAAACCTCATAAATTTTCGTTCGGATTCATCAAACCCATCCTAATTTCGTCAAACCCATGCTAATTTTGTCAAACCTCACATAAATTTTCAAACCTCACATAAATTTTCGTTCGGTTTCATCAAACCCATCCTAATTTCTTCAAACCCATGCTAAATTGCTCAAACCTCACATAAATTTTCAAACCACATAAATTTTCGTTCGGTTTCATCAAACCCATCCTAATTTCTTCAAACCCATGCTAATTTGCTCAAACCTCAGATAAATTTTCAAACCTCATAAATTTTCGTTCGGATTCATCAAACCCATCCTAATTTCATCAAACCCATCCTAATTTCTTCAAACCCATGCTAAATTGCTCAAACCTCACATAAAGTTTCAAACCACATAAATTTTCGTTCGGTTTCATCAAACCCATCCTAATTTCATCAAACCCATCCTAATTTCTTCAAACCCATGCTAAATTGCTCAAACCTCAGGTAAATTTTCAAACCACATAAATTTTCGTTCGGTTTCATCAAACCCATCCTAATTTCGTCAAACCCATGCTAAATATGTCAAACCTCACATAAATTTTCGTTCGGTTTCATCAAACCCATCCTAATTTCTTCAAACCCATGCTAAATTGCTCAAACCTCACATAAATTTTCAAACCACATAAATTTTCGTTCGGTTTCATCAAACCCATCCTAATTTCATCAAACCCATCCTAATTTCTTCAAACCCATGCTAAATTGCTCAAACCTCAGGTAAATTTTCAAACCACATAAATTTTCGTTCGGTTTCATCAAACCCATCCTAATTTCGTCAAACCCATGCTAAATATGTCAAACCTCACATAAATTTTCAAACCTCACATAAATTTTCGTTCGGTTTCATCAAACCCATCCTAATTTCTTCAAACCCATGCTAAATTGCTCAAACCTCACATAAATTTTCAAACCACATAAATTTTCGTTCGGTTTCATCAAACCCATC
Source organism: Rutpela maculata (assembly GCA_936432065.2). Lineage (NCBI taxonomy): Eukaryota > Metazoa > Arthropoda > Insecta > Coleoptera > Cerambycidae > Rutpela > Rutpela maculata. The sequence goes on from CAKZFB020000120.1 coordinate 19,106, forward strand.
CTAATTTCTTCAAACCCATGCTAATTTGCTCAAACCTCAGATAAATTTTCAAACCTCATAAATTTTCGTTCGGATTCATCAAACCCATCCTAATTTCATCAAACCCATCCTAATTTCTTCAAACCCATGCTAAATTGCTCAAACCTCACATAAATTTTCAAACCACATAAATTTTCGTTCGGTTTCATCAAACCCATCCTAATTTCATCAAACCCATCCTAATTTCTTCAAACCCATGCTAAATTGCTCAAACCTCAGGTAAATTTTCAAACCACATAAATTTTCGTTCGGTTTCATCAAACCCATCCTAATTTCGTCAAACCCATGCTAAATATGTCAAACCTCACATAAATTTTCAAACCTCACATAAATTTTCAAACCTCACATAAATTTTCGTTCGGTTTCATCAAACCCATCCTAATTTCTTCAAACCCATGCTAAATTGCTCAAACCTCACATAAATTTTCAAACCACATAAATTTTCGTTCGGTTTCATCAAACCCATCCTAATTTCTTCAAACCCATGCTAATTTGCTCAAACCTCAGATAAATTTTCAAACCTCATAAATTTTCGTTCGGATTCATCAAACCCATCCTAATTTCATCAAACCCATCCTAATTTCTTCAAACCCATGCTAATTTGCTCAAACCTCAGATAAATTTTCAAACCTCATAAATTTTCGTTCGGATTCATCAAACCCATCCTAATTTCGTCAAACCCATGCTAATTTTGTCAAACCTCACATAAATTTTCAAACCTCACATAAATTTTCGTTCGGTTTCATCAAACCCATCCTAATTTCTTCAAACCCATGCTAAATTGCTCAAACCTCACATAAATTTTCAAACCACATAAATTTTCGTTCGGTTTCATCAAACCCATCCTAATTTCATCAAACCCATCCTAATTTCTTCAAACCCATGCTAAATTGCTCAAACCTCAGGTAAATTTTCAAACCACATAAATTTTCGTTCGGTTTCATCAAACCCATCCTAATTTCGTCAAACCCATGCTAAATATGTCAAACCTCGCATAAATTTTCAAACCTCACATAAATTTTCGTTCGGTTTCATCAAACCCATCCTAATTTCTTCAAACCCATGCTAAATTGCTCAAACCTCACATAAATTTTCAAACCACATAAATTTTCGTTCGGTTTCATCAAACCCATCCTAATTTCTTCAAACCCATGCTAATTTGCTCAAACCTCAGATAAATTTTCAAACCTCATAAATTTTCGTTCGGATTCATCAAACCCATCCTAATTTCATCAAACCCATCCTAATTTCTTCAAACCCATGCTAAATTGCTCAAACCTCACATAAATTTTCAAACCAAATAAATTTTCGTTCGGTTTCATCAAACCCATCCTAATTTCATCAAACCCATCCTAATTTCTTCAAACCCATGCTAAATTGCTCAAACCTCAGGTAAATTTTCAAACCACATAAATTTTCGTTCGGTTTCATCAAACCCATCCTAATTTCGTCAAACCCATGCTAAATATGTCAAACCTCACATAAATTTTCGTTCGGTTTCATCAAACTTATCCTAATTTCTTCAAACCCATGCTAAATTGCTCAAACCTCACATAAATTTTCAAACCACATAAATTTTCGTTCGGTTTCATCAAACCCATCCTAATTTCATCAAACCCATCCTAATTTCTTCAAACCCATGCTAAATTGCTCAAACCTCAGGTAAATTTTCAAACCACATAAATTTTCGTTCGGTTTCATCAAACCCATCCTAAATTCGTCAAACCCATGCTAAATATGTCAAACCTCACATATATTTTCAAACCTCACATAAATTTTCGTTCGGTTTCATCAAACCCATCCTAATTTCTTCAAACCCATGCTAAATTGCTCAAACCTCACATAAATTTTCAAACCACATAAATTTTCGTTCGGTTTCATCAAACCCATCCTAATTTCATCAAACCCATCCTAATTTCTTCAAACCCATGCTAAATTGCTCAAACCTCAGGTAAATTTTCAAACCACATAAATTTTCGTTCGGTTTCATCAAACCCATCCTAATTTCGTCAAACCCATGCTAAATATGTCAAACCTCACATAAATTTTCGTTCGGTTTCATCAAACCCATCCTAATTTCTTCAAACCCATGCTAAATTGCTCAAACCTCACATAAATTTTCAAACCACATAAATTTTCGTTCGGTTTCATCAAACCCATCCTAATTTCATCAAACCCATCCTAATTTCTTCAAACCCATGCTAAATTGCTCAAACCTCAGGTAAATTTTCAAACCACATAAATTTTCGTTCGGTTTCATCAAACCCATCCTAATTTCGTCAAATCCATGCTAAATATGTCAAACCTCACATAAATTTTCAAACCTCACATAAATTTTCGTTCGGTTTCATCAAACCCATCCTAATTTCTTCAAACCCATGCTAAATTGCTCAAACCTCACATAAATTTTCAAACCACATAAATTTTCGTTCGGTTTCATCAAACCCATCCTAATTTCTTCAAACCCATGCTAACTTGCTCAAACCTCAGATAAATTTTCAAACCTCATAAATTTTCGTTCGGATTCATCAAACCCATCCTAATTTCATCAAACCCATCCTAATTTCTTCAAACCCATGCTAAATTGCTCAAACCTCAGGTAAATTTTCAAACCACATAAATTTTCGTTCGGTTTCATCAAACCCATCCTAATTTCGTCAAACCCATCCTAATTTCTTCAAACCCATGCTAAATTGCTCAAACCTCACATAAATTTTCAAACCACATAAATTTTCGTTCGGTTTCATCAAACCCATCCTAATTTCTTCAAACCCATGCTAATTTGCTCAAACCTCAGATAAATTTTCAAACCTCATAAATTTTCGTTCGGATTCATCAAACCCATCCTAATTTCATCAAACCCATCCTAATTTCTTCAAACCCATGCTAAATTGCTCAAACCTCAGGTAAATTTTCAAACCACATATATTTTCGTTCGGTTTCATCAAACCCATCCTAATTTCGTCAAACCCATGCTAAATATGTCAAACCTCACATAAATTTTCAAACCACATAAATTTTCGTTCGGTTTCATCAAACCCATCCTAATTTCTTCAAACCCATGCTAATTTGCTCAAACCTCAGATAAATTTTCAAACCTCATAAATTTTCGTTCGGATTCATCAAACCCATCCTAATTTCGTCAAACCCATGCTAATTTTGTCAAACCTCACATAAATTTTCAAACCTCACATAAATTTTCGTTCGGTTTCATCAAACCCATCCTAATTTCTTCAAACCCATGCTAAATTGCTCAAACCTCACATAAATTTTCAAACCACATAAATTTTCGTTCGGTTTCATCAAATCCATCCTAATTTCATCAAACCCATCCTAATTTCTTCAAACCCATGCTAAATTGCTCAAACCTCAGGTAAATTTTCAAACCACATAAATTTTCGTTCGGTTTCATCAAACCCATCCTAATTTCGTCAAACCCATGCTAAATATGTCAAACCTCACATAAATTTTCAAACCTCACATAAATTTTCGTTCGGTTTCATCAAACCCATCCTAATTTCTTCAAACCCATGCTAAATTGCTCAAACCTCACATAAATTTTCAAACCACATAAATTTTCGTTCGGTTTCATCAAACCCATCCTAATTTCTTCAAACCCATGCTAATTTGCTCAAACCTCAGATAAATTTTCAAACCTCATAAATTTTCGTTCGGATTCATCAAACCCATCCTAATTTCATCAAACCCATCCTAATTTCTTCAAACCCATGCTAAATTGCTCAAACCTCACATAAATTTTCAAACCACATAAATTTTCGTTCGGTTTCATCAAACCCATCCTAATTTCATCAAACCCATCCTAATTTCTTCAAACCCATCCTAATTTCTTCAAACCCATGCTAAATTGCTCAAACCTCAGGTAAATTTTCAAACCACATAAATTTTCGTTCGGTTTCATCAAACCCATCCTAATTTCGTCAAACCCATGCTAAATATGTCAAACCTCACATAAATTTTCAAACCTCACATAAATTTTCGTTCGGTTTCATCAAACCCATCCTAATTTCTTCAAACCCATGCTAAATTGCTCAAACCTCACATAAATTTTCAAACCACATAAATTTTCGTTCGGTTTCATCAAACCCATCCTAATTTCATCAAACCCATCCTAATTTCTTCAAACCCATGCTAAATTGCTCAAACCTCAGGTAAATTTTCAAACCACATAAATTTTCGTTCGGTTTCATCAAACCCATCCTAATTTCGTCAAACCCATGCTAAATATGTCAAACCTCACATAAATTTTCGTTCGGTTTCATCAAACCCATCCTAATTTCTTCAAACCCATGCTAAATTGCTCAAACCTCACATAAATTTTCAAACCACATAAATTTTCGTTCGGTTTCATCAAACCCATCCTAATTTCTTCAAACCCATGCTAATTTGCTCAAACCTCAGATAAATTTTCAAACCTCATAAATTTTCGTTCGGATTCATCAAACCCATCCTAATTTCATCAAACCCATCCTAATTTCTTCAAACCCATGCTAAATTGCTCAAACCTCAGGTAAATTTTCAAACCTCATAAATTTTCGTTCGGATCCATCAAACCCATCCTAATTTCGTCAAACCCATGCTAATTTTGTCAAACCTCACATAAATTTTCAAACCTCACATAAATTTTCGTTCGGTTTCATCAAACCCATCCTAATTTCTTCAAACCCATGCTAAATTGCTCAAACCTCACATAAATTTTCAAACCACATAAATTTTCGTTCGGTTTCATCAAACCCATCCTAATTTCATCAAACCCATCCTAATTTCTTCAAACCCATGCTAAATTGCTCAAACCTCAGGTAAATTTTCAAACCACATAAATTTTCGTTCGGTTTCATCAAACCCATCCTAATTTCGTCAAACCCATGCTAAATATGTCAAACCTCACATAAATTTTCAAACCTCACATAAATTTTCGTTCGGTTTCATCAAACCCATCCTAATTTCTTCAAACCCATGCTAAATTGCTCAAACCTCACATAAACTTTCAAACCACATAAATTTTCGTTCGGTTTCATCAAACCCATCCTAATTTCATCAAACCCATCCTAATTTCTTCAAACCCATGCTAAATTGCTCAAACCTCAGGTAAATTTTCAAACCACATAAATTTTCGTTCGGTTTCATCAAACCCATCCTAATTTCGTCAAACCCATGCTAAATATGTCAAACCTCACATAAATTTTCAAACCTCACATAAATTTTCGTTCGGTTTCATCAAACCCATCCTAATTTCTTCAAACCCATGCTAATTTGCTCAAACCTCAGATAAATTTTCAAACCTCATAAATTTTCGTTCGGATTCATGAAACCCATCCTAATTTCATCAAACCCATCCTAATTTCTTCAAACCCATGCTAAATTGCTCAAACCTCAGGTAAATTTTCAAACCACATAAATTTTCGTTCGGTTTCATCAAACCCATCCTAATTTCGTCAAACCCATGCTAAATATGTCAAACCTCACATAAATTTTCAAACCACATAAATTTTCGTTCGGTTTCATCAAACCCATCCTAATTTCTTCAAACCCATGCTAATTTGCTCAAACCTCAGATAAATTTTCAAACCTCATAAATTTTCGTTCGGATTCATCAAACCCATCCTAATTTCGTCAAACCCATGCTAATTTTGTCAAACCTCACATAAATTTTCAAACCTCACATAAATTTTCGTTCGGTTTCATCAAACCCATCCTAATTTCTTCAAACCCATGCTAAATTGCTCAAACCTCACATAAATTTTCAAACCACATAAATTTTCGTTCGGTTTCATCAAACCCATCCTAATTTCATCAAACCCATCCTAATTTCTTCAAACCCATGCTAAATTGCTCAAACCTCAGGTAAATTTTCAAACCACATAAATTTTCGTTCGGTTTCATCAAACCCATCCTAATTTCGTCAAACCCATGCTAAATATGTCAAACCTCACATAAATTTTCAAACCTCACATAAATTTTCGTTCGGTTTCATCAAACCCATCCTAATTTCTTCAAACCCATGCTAAATTGCTCAAACCTCACATAAATTTTCAAACCACATAAATTTTCGTTCGGTTTCATCAAACCCATCCTAATTTCTTCAAACCCATGCTAAATTGCTCAAACCTCAGATAAATTTTCAAACCTCATAAATTTTCGTTCGGATTCATCAAACCCATCCTAATTTCATCAAACCCATCCTAATTTCTTCAAACCCATGCTAATTTGCTCAAACCTCAGATAAATTTTCAAACCTCATAAATTTTCGTTCGGATTCATCAAACCCATCCTAATTTCGTCAAACCCATGCTAATTTTGTCAAACCTCACATAAATTTTCAAACCTCACATAAATTTTCGTTCGGTTTCATCAAACCCATCCTAATTTCTTCAAACCCATGCTAAATTGCTCAAACCTCACATAAATTTTCAAACCACATAAATTTTCGTTCGGTTTCATCAAACCCATCCTAATTTCATCAAACCCATCCTAATTTCTTCAAACCCATGCTAAATTGCTCAAACCTCAGGTAAATTTTCAAACCACATAAATTTTCGTTCGGTTTCATCAAACCCATCCTAATTTCGTCAAACCCATGCTAAATATGTCAAACCTCGCATAAATTTTCAAACCTCACATAAATTTTCGTTCGGTTTCATCAAACCCATCCTAATTTCTTCAAACCCATGCTAAATTGCTCAAACCTCACATAAATTTTCAAACCACATAAATTTTCGTTCGGTTTCATCAAACCCATCCTAATTTCTTCAAACCCATGCTAATTTGCTCAAACCTCAGATAAATTTTCAAACCTCATAAATTTTCGTTCGGATTCATCAAACCCATCCTAATTTCATCAAACCCATCCTAATTTCTTCAAACCCATGCTAAATTGCTCAAACCTCACATAAATTTTCAAACCACATAAATTTTCGTTCGGTTTCATCAAACCCATCCTAATTTCATCAAACCCATCCTAATTTCTTCAAACCCATGCTAAATTGCTCAAACCTCAGGTAAATTTTCAAACCACATAAATTTTCGTTCGGTTTCATCAAACCCATCCTAATTTCGTCAAACCCATGCTAAATATGTCAAACCTCACATAAATTTTCGTTCGGTTTCATCAAACTTATCCTAATTTCTTCAAACCCATGCTAAATTGCTCAAACCTCACATAAATTTTCAAACCACATAAATTTTCGTTCGGTTTCATCAAACCCATCCTAATTTCATCAAACCCATCCTAATTTCTTCAAACCCATGCTAAATTGCTCAAACCTCAGGTAAATTTTCAAACCACATAAATTTTCGTTCGGTTTCATCAAACCCATCCTAATTTCGTCAAACCCATGCTAAATATGTCAAACCTCACATAAATTTTCAAACCTCACATAAATTTTCGTTCGGTTTCATCAAACCCATCCTAATTTCTTCAAACCCATGCTAAATTGCTCAAACCTCACATAAATTTTCAAACCACATAAATTTTCGTTCGGTTTCATCAAACCCATCCTAATTTCATCAAACCCATCCTAATTTCTTCAAACCCATGCTAAATTGCTCAAACCTCAGGTAAATTTTCAAACCACATAAATTTTCGTTCGGTTTCATCAAACCCATCCTAATTTCGTCAAACCCATGCTAAATATGTCAAACCTCACATAAATTTTCGTTCGGTTTCATCAAACCCATCCTAATTTCTTCAAACCCATGCTAAATTGCTCAAACCTCACATAAATTTTCAAACCACATAAATTTTCGTTCGGTTTCATCAAACCCATCCTAATTTCATCAAACCCATCCTAATTTCTTCAAACCCATGCTAAATTGCTCAAACCTCAGGTAAATTTTCAAACCACATAAATTTTCGTTCGGTTTCATCAAACCCATCCTAATTTCGTCAAACCCATGCTAAATATGTCAAACCTCACATAAATTTTCGTTCGGTTTCATCAAACCCATCCTAATTTCTTCAAACCCATGCTAAATTGCTCAAACCTCACATAAATTTTCAAACCACATAAATTTTCGTTCGGTTTCATCAAACCCATCCTAATTTCATCAAACCCATCCTAATTTCTTCAAACCCATGCTAAATTGCTCAAACCTCAGGTAAATTTTCAAACCACATAAATTTTCGTTCGGTTTCATCAAACCCATCCTAATTTCGTCAAACCCATGCTAAATATGTCAAACCTCACATAAATTTTCAAACCTCACATAAATTTTCGTTCGGTTTCATCAAACCCATCCTAATTTCTTCAAACCCATGCTAAATTGCTCAAACCTCACATAAATTTTCAAACCACATAAATTTTCGTTCGGTTTCATCAAACCCATCCTAATTTCTTCAAACCCATGCTAACTTGCTCAAACCTCAGATAAATTTTCAAACCTCATAAATTTTCGTTCGGATTCATCAAACCCATCCTAATTTCATCAAACCCATCCTAATTTCTTCAAACCCATGCTAAATTGCTCAAACCTCACATAAATTTTCAAACCACATAAATTTTCGTTCGGTTTCATCAAACCCATCCTAATTTCATCAAACCCATCCTAATTTCTTCAAACCCATGCTAAATTGCTCAAACCTCAGGTAAATTTTCAAACCACATAAATTTTCGTTCGGTTTCATCAAACCTATCCTAATTTCGTCAAACCCATGCTAAATATGTCAAACCTCACATAAATTTTCGTTCGGTTTCATCAAACCCATCCTAATTTCTTCAAACCCATGCTAAATTGCTCAAACCTCACATAAATTTTCAAACCACATAAATTTTCGTTCGGTTTCATCAAACCCATCCTAATTTCATCAAACCCATCCTAATTTCTTCAAACCCATGCTAAATATGTCAAACCTCACATAAATTTTCAAACCTCACATAAATTTTCGTTCGGTTTCATCAAACCCATCCTAATTTCTTCAAACCCATGCTAAATTGCTCAAACCTCACATAAATTTTCAAACCACATAAATTTTCGTTCGGTTTCATCAAACCCATCCTAATTTCGTCAAACCCATGCTAAATATGTCAAACCTCACATAAATTTTCAAACCTCACATAAATTTTCGTTCGGTTTCATCAAACCCATCCTAATTTCTTCAAACCCATGCTAAATTGCTCAAACCTCACATAAATTTTCAAACCACATAAATTTTCGTTCGGTTTCATCAAACCCATCCTAATTTCGTCAAACCCATGCTAAATATGTCAAACCTCACATAAATTTTCAAACCTCACATAAATTTTCGTTCGGTTTCATCAAACCCATCCTAATTTCTTCAAACCCATGCTAAATTGCTCAAACCTCACATAAATTTTCAAACCACATAAATTTTCGTTCGGTTTCATCAAACCCATCCTAATTTCATCAAACCCATCCTAATTTCTTCAAACCCATGCTAAATTGCTCAAACCTCAGGTAAATTTTCAAACCACATAAATTTTCGTTCGGTTTCATCAAACCCATCCTAATTTCGTCAAACCCATGCTAAATATGTCAAACCTCACATAAATTTTCGTTCGGTTTCATCAAACCCATCCTAATTTCTTCAAACCCATGCTAAATTGCTCAAACCTCACATAAATTTTCAAACCACATAAATTTTCGTTCGGTTTCATCAAACCCATCCTAATTTCATCAAACCCATCCTAATTTCTTCAAACCCATGCTAAATTGCTCAAACCTCAGGTAAATTTTCAAACCACATAAATTTTCGTTCGGTTTCATCAAACCCATCCTAATTTCGTCAAACCCATGCTAAATATGTCAAACCTCACATAAATTTTCGTTCGGTTTCATCAAACCCATCCTAATTTCTTCAAACCCATGCTAAATTGCTCAAACCTCACATAAATTTTCAAACCACATAAATTTTCGTTCGGTTTCATCAAACCCATCCTAATTTCTTCAAACCCATGCTAAATTGCTCAAACCTCAGGTAAATTTTCAAACCACATAAATTTTCGTTCGGTTTCATCAAACCCATCCTAATTTCGTCAAACCCATGCTAAATATGTCAAACCTCACATAAATTTTCGTTCGGTTTCATCAAACCCATCCTAATTTCTTCAAACCCATGCTAAATTGCTCAAACCTCACATAAATTTTCAAACCACATACATTTTCGTTCGGTTTCATCAAACCCATCCTAATTTCTTCAAACCCATGCTAACTTGCTCAAACCTTAGATAAATTTTCAAACCTCATAAATTTTCGTTCGGATTCATCAAACCCATCCTAATTTCATCAAACCCATCCTAATTTATTCAAACCCATGCTAAATTGCTCAAACCTCACATAAATTTTCAAACCACATAAAGTTTCGTTCGGTTTCATCAAACCCATCCTAATTTCATCAAACCCATCCTAATTTCTTCAAACCCATGCTAAATTGCTCAAACCTCAGGTAAATTTTCAAACCACATAAATTTTCGTTCGGTTTCATCAAACCCATCCTAATTTCGTCAAACCCATGCTAAATATGTCAAACCTCACATAAATTTTCGTTCGGTTTCATCCAACCCGTCCTAATTTCTTCAAACCCATGCTAAATTGCTCAAACCTCACATAAATTTTCAAACCACATAAATTTTCGTTCGGTTTCATCAAACCCATCCTAATTTCATCAAACCCATCCTAATTTCTTCAAACCCATGCTAAATTGCTCAAACCTCAGGTAAATTTTCAAACCACATAAATTTTCGTTCGGTTTCATCAAACCCATCCTAATTTCGTCAAACCCATGCTAAATATGTCAAACCTCACATAAATTTTCAAACCTCACATAAATTTTCGTTCGGTTTCATCAAACCCATCCTAATTTCTTCAAACCCATGCTAAATTGCTCAAACCTCACATAAATTTTCAAACCACATAAATTTTCGTTCGGTTTCATCAAACCCATCCTAATTTCGTCAAACCCATGCTAAATATGTCAAACCTCACATAAATTTTCAAACCTCACATAAATTTTCGTTCGGTTTCATCAAACCCATCCTAATTTCTTCAAACCCATGCTAAATTGCTCAAACCTCACATAAATTTTCAAACCACATAAATTTTCGTTCGGTTTCATCAAACCCATCCTAATTTCATCAAACCCATCCTAATTTCTTCAAACCCATGCTAAATTGCTCAAACCTCAGGTAAATTTTCAAACCACATAAATTTTCGTTCGGTTTCATCAAACCCATCTTAATTTCGTCAAACCCATGCTAAATATGTCAAACCTCACATAAATTTTCGTTCGGTTTCATCAAACCCATCCTAATTTCTTCAAACCCATGCTAAATTGCTCAAACCTCACATAAATTTTCAAACCACATAAATTTTCGTTCGGTTTCATCAAACCCATCCTAATTTCATCAAACCCATCCTAATTTCTTCAAACCCATGCTAAATTGCTCAAACCTCAGGTAAATTTTCAAACCACATAAATTTTCGTTCGGTTTCATCAAACCCATCCTAATTTCGTCAAACCCATGCTAAATATGTCAAACCTCACATAAATTTTCAAACCTCACATAAATTTTCGTTCGGTTTCATCAAACCCATCCTAATTTCTTCAAACCCATGCTAAATTGCTCAAACCTCACATAAATTTTCAAACCACATAAATTTTCGTTCGGTTTCATCAAACCCATCCTAATTTCTTCAAACCCATGCTAACTTGCTCAAACCTCAGATAAATTTTCAAACCTCATAAATTTTCGTTCGGATTCATCAAACCCATCCTAATTTCATCAAACCCATCCTAATTTCTTCAAACCCATGCTAAATTGCTCAAACCTCACATAAATTTTCAAACCACATAAATTTTCGTTCGGTTTCATCAAACCCATCCTAATTTCATCAAACCCATCCTAATTTCTTCAAACCCATGCTAAATTGCTCAAACCTCAGGTAAATTTTCAAACCACATAAATTTTCGTTCGGTTTCATCAAACCCATCCTAATTTCGTCAAACCCATGCTAAATATGTCAAACCTCACATAAATTTTCGTTCGGTTTCATCAAACCCATCCTAATTTCTTCAAACCCATGCTAAATTGCTCAAACCTCACATAAATTTTCAAACCACATAAATTTTCGTTCGGTTTCATCAAACCCATCCTAATTTCATCAAACCCATCCTAATTTCTTCAAACCCATGCTAAATTGCTCAAACCTCAGGTAAATTTTCAAACCACATAAATTTTCGTTCGGTTTCATCAAACCCATCCTAATTTCGTCAAACCCATGCTAAATATGTCAAACCTCACATAAATTTTCAAACCTCACATAAATTTTCGTTCGGTTTCATCAAACCCATCCTAATTTCTTCAAACCCATGCTAAATTGCTCAAACCTCACATAAATTTTCAAACCACATAAATTTTCGTTCGGTTTCATCAAACCCATCCTAATTTCATCAAACCCATCCTAATTTCTTCAAACCCATGCTAAATTGCTCAAACCTCGTAAATTTTCAAACCACATAAATTTTCGTTCGGTTTCATCAAACCCATCCTAATTTCGTCAAACCCATGCTAAATATGTCAAACCTCACATAAATTTTCGTTCGGTTTCATCCAACCCATCCTAATTTCTTCAAACCCATGCTAAATTGCTCAAACCTCACATAAATTTTCAAACCACATAAATTTTCGTTCGGTTTCATCAAACCCATCCTAATTTCATCAAACCCATCCTAATTTCTTCAAACCCATGCTAAATTGCTCAAACCTCAGGTAAATTTTCAAACCACATAAATTTTCGTTCGGTTTCATCAAACCCATCCTAATTTCGTCAAACCCATGCTAAATATGTCAAACCTCACATAAATTTTCAAACCTCACATAAATTTTCGTTCGGTTTCATCAAACCCATCCTAATTTCTTCAAACCCATGCTAAATTGCTCAAACCTCACATAAATTTTCAAACCACATAAATTTTCGTTCGGTTTCATCAAACCCATCCTAATTTCGTCAAACCCATGCTAAATATGTCAAACCTCACATAAATTTTCAAACCTCACATAAATTTTCGTTCGGTTTCATCAAACCCATCCTAATTTCTTCAAACCCATGCTAAATTGCTCAAACCTCACATAAATTTTCAAACCACATAAATTTTCGTTCGGTTTCATCAAACCCATCCTAATTTCATCAAACCCATCCTAATTTCTTCAAACCCATGCTAAATTGCTCAAACCTCAGGTAAATTTTCAAACCACATAAATTTTCGTTCGGTTTCATCAAACCCATCCTAATTTCGTCAAACCCATGCTAAATATGTCAAACCTCACATAAATTTTCGTTCGGTTTCATCAAACCCATCCTAATTTCTTCAAACCCATGCTAAATTGCTCAAACCTCACATAAATTTTCAAACCACATAAATTTTCGTTCGGTTTCATCAAACCCATCCTAATTTCATCAAACCCATCCTAATTTCTTCAAACCCATGCTAAATTGCTCAAACCTCAGGTAAATTTTCAAACCACATAAATTTTCGTTCGGTTTCATCAAACCCATCCTAATTTCGTCAAACCCATGCTAAATATGTCAAACCTCACATAAATTTTCAAACCTCACATAAATTTTCGTTCGGTTTCATCAAACCCATCCTAATTTCTTCAAACCCATGCTAAATTGCTCAAACCTCACATAAATTTTCAAACCACATAAATTTTCGTTCGGTTTCATCAAACCCATCCTAATTTCTTCAAACCCATGCTAATTTGCTCAAACCTCAGATAAATTTTCAAACCTCATAAATTTTCGTTCGGATTCATCAAACCCATCCTAATTTCATCAAACCCATCCTAATTTCTTCAAACCCATGCTAAATTGCTCAAACCTCAGGTAAATTTTCAAACCACATAAATTTTCGTTCGGTTTCATCAAACCCATCCTAATTTCGTCAAACCCATGCTAAATATGTCAAACCTCACATAAATTTTCAAACCACATAAATTTTCGTTCGGTTTCATCAAACCCATCCTAATTTCTTCAAACCCATGCTAATTTGCTCAAACCTCAGATAAATTTTCAAACCTCATAAATTTTCGTTCGGATTCATCAAACCCATCCTAATTTCGTCAAACCCATGCTAATTTTGTCAAACCTCACATAAATTTTCAAACCTCACATAAATTTTCGTTCGGTTTCATCAAACCCATCCTAATTTCTTCAAACCCATGCTAAATTGCTCAAACCTCACATAAATTTTCAAACCACATAAATTTTCGTTCGGTTTCATCAAACCCATCCTAATTTCATCAAACCCATCCTAATTTCTTCAAACCCATGCTAAATTGCTCAAACCTCAGGTAAATTTTCAAACCACATAAATTTTCGTTCGGTTTCATCAAACCCATCCTAATTTCGTCAAACCCATGCTAAATATGTCAAACCTCACATAAATTTTCAAACCTCACATAAATTTTCGTTCGGTTTCATCAAACCCATCCTAATTTCTTCAAACCCATGCTAAATTGCTCAAACCTCACATAAATTTTCAAACCACATAAATTTTCGTTCGGTTTCATCAAACCCATCCTAATTTCATCAAACCCATCCTAATTTCTTCAAACCCATGCTAAATTGCTCAAACCTCAGGTAAATTTTCAAACCACATAAATTTTCGTTCGGTTTCATCAAACCCATCCTAATTTCGTCAAACCCATGCTAAATATGTCAAACCTCACATAAATTTTCAAACCTCACATAAATTTTCGTTCGGTTTCATCAAACCCATCCTAATTTCTTCAAACCCATGCTAAATTGCTCAAACCTCACATAAATTTTCAAACCACATAAATTTTCGTTCGGTTTCATCAAACCCATCCTAATTTCTTCAAACCCATGCTAATTTGCTCAAACCTCAGATAAATTTTCAAACCTCATAAATTTTCGTTCGGATTCATCAAACCCATCCTAATTTCATCAAACCCATCCTAATTTCTTCAAACCCATGCTAAATTGCTCAAACCTCAGGTAAATTTTCAAACCACATAAATTTTCGTTCGGTTTCATCAAACCCATCCTAATTTCGTCAAACCCATGCTAAATATGTCAAACCTCACATAAATTTTCAAACCACATAAATTTTCGTTCGGTTTCATCAAACCCATCCTAATTTCTTCAAACCCATGCTAATTTGCTCAAACCTCAGATAAATTTTCAAACCTCATAAATTTTCGTTCGGATTCATCAAACCCATCCTAATTTCGTCAAACCCATGCTAATTTTGTCAAACCTCACATAAATTTTCAAACCTCACATAAATTTTCGTTCGGTTTCATCAAACCCATCCTAATTTCTTCAAACCCATGCTAAATTGCTCAAACCTCACATAAATTTTCAAACCACATAAATTTTCGTTCGGTTTCATCAAACCCATCCTAATTTCATCAAACCCATCCTAATTTCTTCAAACCCATGCTAAATTGCTCAAACCTCAGGTAAATTTTCAAACCACATAAATTTTCGTTCGGTTTCATCAAACCCATCCTAATTTCGTCAAACCCATGCTAAATATGTCAAACCTCACATAAATTTTCGTTCGGTTTCATCAAACCCATCCTAATTTCTTCAAACCCATGCTAAATTGCTCAAACCTCACATAAATTTTCAAACCACATAAATTTTCGTTCGGTTTCATCAAACCCATCCTAATTTCTTCACACCCATGCTAATTTGCTCAAACCTCAGATAAATTTTCAAACCTCATAAATTTTCGTTCGGATTCATCAAACCCATCCTAATTTCATCAAACCCATCCTAATTTCTTCAAACCCATGCTAAATTGCTCAAACCTCAGGTAAATTTTCAAACCACATAAATTTTCGTTCGGTTTCATCAAACCCATCCTAATTTCGTCAAACCCATGCTAAATATGTCAAACCTCACATAAATTTTCGTTCGGTTTCATCAAACCCATCCTAATTTCTTCAAACCCATGCTAAATTGCTCAAACCTCACATAAATTTTCAAACCACATAAATTTTCGTTCGGTTTCATCAAACCCATCCTAATTTCATCAAACCCATCCTAATTTCTTCAAACCCATGCTAAATTGCTCAAACCTCAGGTAAATTTTCAAACCACATAAATTTTCGTTCGGTTTCATCAAACCCATCCTAATTTCGTCAAACCCATGCTAAATATGTCAAACCTCACATAAATTTTCAAACCTCACATAAATTTTCGTTCGGTTTCATCAAACCCATCCTAATTTCTTCAAACCCATGCTAAATTGCTCAAACCTCACATAAATTTTCAAACCACATAAATTTTCGTTCGGTTTCATCAAACCCATCCTAATTTCTTCAAACCCATGCTAATTTGCTCAAACCTCAGATAAATTTTCAAACCTCATAAATTTTCGTTCGGATTCATCAAACCAATCCTAATTTCATCAAACCCATCCTAATTTCTTCAAACCCATGCTAAATTGCTCAAACCTCACATAAATTTTCAAACCACATAAATTTTCGTTCGGTTTCATCAAACCCATCCTAATTTCATCAAACCCATCCTAATTTCTTCAAACCCATGCTAAATTGCTCAAACCTCAGGTAAATTTTCAAACCACATAAATTTTCGTTCGGTTTCATCAAACCCATCCTAATTTCGTCAAACCCATGCTAAATATGTCAAACCTCACATAAATTTTCAAACCTCACATAAATTTTCGTTCGGTTTCATCAAACCCATCCTAATTTCTTCAAACCCATGCTAAATTGCTCAAACCTCACATAAATTTTCAAACCACATAAATTTTCGTTCGGTTTCATCAAACCCATCCTAATTTCTTCAAACCCATGCTAATTTGCTCAAACCTCAGATAAATTTTCAAACCTCATAAATTTTCGTTCGGATTCATCAAACCCATCCTAATTTCATCAAACCCATCCTAATTTCTTCAAACCCATGCAAAATTGCTCAAACCTCAGATAAATTTTCAAACCACATAAATTTTCGTTCGGTTTCATCAAACCCATCCTAATTTCGTCAAACCCATGCTAAATATGTCAAACCTCACATAAATTTTCAAACCACATAAATTTTCGTTCGGTTTCATCAAACCCATCCTAATTTCTTCAAACCCATGCTAATTTGCTCAAACCTCAGATAAATTTTCAAACCTCATAAATTTTCGTTCGGATTCATCAAACCCATCCTAATTTCGTCAAACCCATGCTAATTTTGTCAAACCTCACATAAATTTTCAAACCTCACATAAATTTTCGTTCGGTTTCATCAAACCCATCCTAATTTCTTCAAACCCATGCTAAATTGCTCAAACCTCACATAAATTTTCAAACCACATAAATTTTCGTTCGGTTTCATCAAACCCATCCTAATTTCATCAAACCCATCCTAATTTCTTCAAACCCATGCTAAATTGCTCAAACCTCAGGTAAATTTTCAAACCACATAAATTTTCGTTCGGTTTCATCAAACCCATCCTAATTTCGTCAAACCCATGCTAAATATGTCAAACCTCACATAAATTTTCAAACCTCACATAAATTTTCGTTCGGTTTCATCAAACCCATCCTAATTTCTTCAAACCCATGCTAAATTGCTCAAACCTCACATAAATTTTCAAACCACATAAATTTTCGTTCGGTTTCATCAAACCCATCCTAATTTCTTCAAACCCATGCTAATTTGCTCAAACCTCAGATAAATTTTCAAACCTCATAAATTTTCGTTCGGATTCATCAAACCCATCCTAATTTCATCAAACCCATCCTAATTTCTTCAAACCCATGCTAAATTGCTCAAACCTCACATAAATTTTCAAACCACATAAATTTTCGTTCGGTTTCATCAAACCCATCCTAATTTCATCAAACCCATCCTAATTTCTTCAAACCCATGCTAAATTGCTCAAACCTCAGGTAAATTTTCAAACCACATAAATTTTCGTTCGGTTTCATCAAACCCATCCTAATTTCGTCAAACCCATGCTAAATATGTCAAACCTCACATAAATTTTCGTTCGGTTTCATCGAACCCATCCTAATTTCTTCAAACCCATGCTAAATTGCTCAAACCTCACATAAATTTTCAAACCACATAAATTTTCGTTCGGTTTCATCAAACCCATCCTAATTTCATCAAACCCATCCTAATTTCTTCAAACCCATGCTAAATTGCTCAAACCTCAGGTAAATTTTCAAACCACATAAATTTTCGTTCGGTTTCATCAAACCCATCCTAATTTCGTCAAAGCCATGCTAAATATGTCAAACCTCACATAAATTTTCGTTCGGTTTCATCGAACCCATCCTAATTTCTTCAAACCCATGCTAAATTGCTCAAACCTCACATAAATTTTCAAACCACATAAATTTTCGTTCGGTTTCATCAAACCCATCCTAATTTCGTCAAACCCATGCTAAATATGTCAAACCTCACATAAATTTTCAAACCTCACATAAATTTTCGTTCGGTTTCATCAAACCCATCTTAATTTCTTCAAACCCATGCTAAATTGCTCAAACCTCACATAAATTTTCAAACCACATAAATTTTCGTTCGGTTTCATCAAACCCATCATAATTTCTTCAAACCCATGCTAATTTGCTCAAACCTCAGATAAATTTTCAAACCTCATAAATTTTCGTTCGGATTCATCAAACCCATCCTAATTTCATCAAACCCATCCTAATTTCTTCAAACCCATGCTAAATTGCTCAAACCTCACATAAATTTTCAAACCACATAAATTTTCGTTCGGTTTCATCAAACCCATCCTAATTTCATCAAACCCATCCTAATTTCTTCAAACCCATGCTAAATTGCTCAAACCTCAGGTAAATTTTCAAACCACATAAATTTTCGTTCGGTTTCATCAAACCCATCCTAATTTCGTCAAACCCATGCTAAATATGTCAAACCTCACATAAATTTTCAAACCTCACATAAATTTTCGTTCGGTTTCATCAAACCCATCCTAATTTCTTCAAACCCATGCTAAATTGCTCAAACCTCACATAAATTTTCAAACCACATAAATTTTCGTTCGGTTTCATCAAACCCATCCTAATTTCTTCAAACCCATGCTAATTTGCTCAAACCTCAGATAAATTTTCAAACCTCATAAATTTTCGTTCGGATTCATCAAACCCATCCTAATTTCATCAAACCCATCCTAATTTCTTCAAACCCATGCTAAATTGCTCAAACCTCAGGTAAATTTTCAAACCACATAAATTTTCGTTCGGTTTCATCAAACCCATCCTAATTTCGTCAAACCCATGCTAAATATGTCAAACCTCACATAAATTTTCAAACCACATAAATTTTCGTTCGGTTTCATCAAACCCATCCTAATTTCTTCAAACCCATGCTAATTTGCTCAAACCTCAGATAAATTTTCAAACCTCATAAATTTTCGTTCGGATTCATCAAACCCATCCTAATTTCGTCAAACCCATGCTAATTTTGTCAAACCTAACATAAATTTTCAAACCTCACATAAATTTTCGTTCGGTTTCATCAAACCCATCCTAATTTCTTCAAACCCATGCTAATTTGCTCAAACCTCAGATAAATATTCAAACCTCATAAATTTTCGTTCGGATTCATCAAACCCATCCTAATTTCATCAAACCCATCCTAATTTCTTCAAACCCATGCTAAATTGCTCAAACCTCACATAAATTTTCAAACCACATAAATTTTCGTTCGGTTTCATCAAACCCATCCTAATTTCATCAAACCCATCCTAATTTCTTCAAACCCATGCTAAATTGCTCAAACCTCAGGTAAATTTTCAAACCACATAAATTTTCGTTCGGTTTCATCAAACCCATCCTAATTTCGTCAAACCCATGCTAAATATGTCAAACCTCACATAAATTTTCGTTCGGTTTCATCAAACCCATCCTAATTTCTTCAAACCCATGCTAAATTGCTCAAACCTCACATAAATTTTCAAACCACATAAATTTTCGTTCGGTTTCATCAAACCCATCCTAATTTCATCAAACCCATCCTAATTTCTTCAAACCCATGCTAAATTGCTCAAACCTCAGGTAAATTTTCAAACCACATAAATTTTCGTTCGGTTTCATCAAACCCATCCTAATTTCGTCAAACCCATGCTAAATATGTCAAACCTCACATAAATTTTCAAACCTCACATAAATTTTCGTTCGGTTTCATCAAACCCATCCTAATTTCTTCAAACCCATGCTAAATTGCTCAAACCTCACATAAATTTTCAAACCACATAAATTTTCGTTCGGTTTCATCAAACCCATCCTAATTTCTTCAAACCCATGCTAATTTGCTCAAACCTCAGATAAATTTTCAAACCTCATAAATTTTCGTTCGGATTCATCAAACCCATCCTAATTTCATCAAACCCATCCTAATTTCTTCAAACCCATGCTAAATTGCTCAAACCTCACATAAATTTTCAAACCACATAAATTTTCGTTCGGTTTCATCAAACCCATCCTAATTTCATCAAACCCATCCTAATTTCTTCAAACCCATGCTAAATTGCTCAAACCTCAGGTAAATTTTCAAACCACATTAATTTTCGTTCGGTTTCATCAAACCCATCCTAATTTCGTCAAACCCATGCTAAATATGTCAAACCTCACATAAATTTTCAAACCTCACATAAATTTTCGTTCGGTTTCATCAAACCCATCCTAATTTCTTCAAACCCATGCTAAATTGCTCAAACCTCACATAAATTTTCAAACCACATAAATTTTCGTTCGGTTTCATCAAACCCATCCTAATTTCTTCAAACCCATGCTAATTTGCTCAAACCTCAGATAAATTTTCAAACCTCATAAATTTTCGTTCGGATTCATCAAACCCATCCTAATTTCATCAAACCCATCCTAATTTCTTCAAACCTATGCTAAATTGCTCAAACCTCAGGTAAATTTTCAAACCACATAAATTTTCGTTCGGTTTCATCAAACCCATCCTAATTTCGTCAAACCCATGCTAAATATGTCAAACCTCACATAAATTTTCAAACCACATAAATTTTCGTTCGGTTTCATCAAACCCATCCTAATTTCTTCAAACCCATGCTAATTTGCTCTAACCTCAGATAAATTTTCAAACCTCATAAATTTTCGTTCGGATTCATCAAACCCATCCTAATTTCGTCAAACCCATGCTAATTTTGTCAAACCTCACATAAATTTTCAAACCTCACATAAATTTTCGTTCGGTTTCATCAAACCCATCCTAATTTCTTCAAACCCATGCTAAATTGCTCAAACCTCACATAAATTTTCAAACCACATAAATTTTCGTTCGGTTTCATCAAACCCATCCTAATTTCATCAAACCCATCCTAATTTCTTCAAACCCATGCTAAATTGCTCAAACCTCAGGTAAATTTTCAAACCACATAAATTTTCGTTCGGTTTCATCAAACCCATCCTAATTTCGTCAAACCCATGCTAAATATGTCAAACCTCACATAAATTTTCAAACCTCACATAAATTTTCGTTCGGTTTCATCAAACCCATCCTAATTTCTTCAAACCCATGCTAAATTGCTCAAACCTCACATAAATTTTCAAACCACAAAAATTTTCGTTCGGTTTCATCAAACCCATCCTAATTTCATCAAACCCATCCTAATTTCTTCAAACCCATGCTAAATTGCTCAAACCTCACATAAATTTTCAAACCACATAAATTTTCGTTCGGTTTCATCAAACCCATCCTAATTTCTTCAAACCCATGCTAATTTGCTCAAACCTCAGATAAATTTTCAAACCTCATAAATTTTCGTTCGGATTCATCAAACCCATCCTAATTTCATCAAACCCATCCTAATTTCTTCAAACCCATGCTAAATTGCTCAAACCTCAGGTAAATTTTCAAACCACATAAATTTTCGTTCGGTTTCATCAAACCCATCCTAATTTCGTCAAACCCATGCTAAATATGTCAAACCTCACATAAATTTTCAAACCACATAAATTTTCGTTCGGTTTCATCAAACCCATCCTAATTTCTTCAAACCCATGCTAATTTGCTCAAACCTCAGATAAATTTTCAAACCTCATAAATTTTCGTTCGGATTCATCAAACCCATCCTAATTTCGTCAAACCCATGCTAATTTTGTCAAACCTCACATAAATTTTCAAACCTCACATAAATTTTCGTTCGGTTTCATCAAACCCATCCTAATTTCTTCAAACCCATGCTAAATTGCTCAAACCTCACATAAATTTTCAAACCACATAAATTTTCGTTCGGTTTCATCAAATCCATCCTAATTTCATCAAACCCATCCTAATTTCTTCAAACCCATGCTAAATTGCTCAAACCTCAGGTAAATTTTCAAACCACATAAATTTTCGTTCGGTTTCATCAAACCCATCCTAATTTCGTCAAACCCATGCTAAATATGTCAAACCTCACATAAATTTTCAAACCTCACATAAATTTTCGTTCGGTTTCATCAAACCCATCCTAATTTCTTCAAACCCATGCTAAATTGCTCAAACCTCACATAAATTTTCAAACCACATAAATTTTCGTTCGGTTTCATCAAACCCATCCTAATTTCTTCAAACCCATGCTAATTTGCTCAAACCTCAGATAAATTTTCAAACCTCATAAATTTTCGTTCGGATTCATCAAACCCATCCTAATTTCATCAAACCCATCCTAATTTCTTCAAACCCATGCTAAATTGCTCAAACCTCACATAAATTTTCAAACCACATAAATTTTCGTTCGGTTTCATCAAACCCATCCTAATTTCATCAAACCCATCCTAATTTCTTCAAACCCATGCTAAATTGCTCAAACCTCAGGTAAATTTTCAAACCACATAAATTTTCGTTCGGTTTCATCAAACCCATCCTAATTTCGTCAAACCCATGCTAAATATGTCAAACCTCACATAAATTTTCAAACCTCACATAAATTTTCGTTCGGTTTCATCAAACCCATCCTAATTTCTTCAAACCCATGCTAAATTGCTCAAACCTCACATAAATTTTCAAACCACATAAATTTTCGTTCGGTTTCATCAAACCCATCCTAATTTCATCAAACCCATCCTAATTTCTTCAAACCCATGCTAAATTGCTCAAACCTCAGGTAAATTTTCAAACCACATAAATTTTCGTTCGGTTTCATCAAACCCATCCTAATTTCGTCAAACCCATGCTAAATATGTCAAACCTCACATAAATTTTCGTTCGGTTTCATCAAACCCATCCTAATTTCTTCAAACCCATGCTAAATTGCTCAAACCTCACATAAATTTTCAAACCACATAAATTTTCGTTCGGTTTCATCAAACCCATCCTAATTTCTTCAAACCCATGCTAATTTGCTCAAACCTCAGATAAATTTTCAAACCTCATAAATTTTCGTTCGGATTCATCAAACCCATCCTAATTTCATCAAACCCATCCTAATTTCTTCAAACCCATGCTAAATTGCTCAAACCTCAGGTAAATTTTCAAACCTCATAAATTTTCGTTCGGATTCATCAAACCCATCCTAATTTCGTCAAACCCATGCTAATTTTGTCAAACCTCACATAAATTTTCAAACCTCACATAAATTTTCGTTCGGTTTCATCAAACCCATCCTAATTTCTTCAAACCCATGCTAAATTGCTCAAACCTCACATAAACTTTCAAACCACATAAATTTTCGTTCGGTTTCATCAAACCCATCCTAATTTCATCAAACCCATCCTAATTTCTTCAAACCCATGCTAAATTGCTCAAACCTCAGGTAAATTTTCAAACCACATAAATTTTCGTTCGGTTTCATCAAACCCATCCTAATTTCGTCAAACCCATGCTAAATATGTCAAACCTCACATAAATTTTCAAACCTCACATAAATTTTCGTTCGGTTTCATCAAACCCATCCTAATTTCTTCAAACCCATGCTAAATTGCTCAAACCTCACATAAACTTTCAAACCACATAAATTTTCGTTCGGTTTCATCAAACCCATCCTAATTTCATCAAACCCATCCTAATTTCTTCAAACCCATGCTAAATTGCTCAAACCTCAGGTAAATTTTCAAACCACATAAATTTTCGTTCGGTTTCATCAAACCCATCCTAATTTCGTCAAACCCATGCTAAATATGTCAAACCTCACATAAATTTTCAAACCTCACATAAATTTTCGTTCGGTTTCATCAAACCCATCCTAATTTCTTCAAACCCATGCTAATTTGCTCAAACCTCAGATAAATTTTCAAACCTCATAAATTTTCGTTCGGATTCATCAAACCCATCCTAATTTCATCAAACCCATCCTAATTTCTTCAAACCCATGCTAAATTGCTCAAACCTCAGGTAAATTTTCAAACCACATAAATTTTCGTTCGGTTTCATCAAACCCATCCTAATTTCGTCAAACCCATGCTAAATATGTCAAACCTCACATAAATTTTCAAACCACATAAATTTTCGTTCGGTTTCATCAAACCCATCCTAATTTCTTCAAACCCATGCTAATTTGCTCAAACCTCAGATAAATTTTCAAACCTCATAAATTTTCGTTCGGATTCATCAAACCCATCCTAATTTCGTCAAACCCATGCTAATTTTGTCAAACCTCACATAAATTTTCAAACCTCACATAAATTTTCGTTCGGTTTCATCAAACCCATCCTAATTTCTTCAAACCCATGCTAAATTGCTCAAACCTCACATAAATTTTCAAACCACATAAATTTTCGTTCGGTTTCATCAAACCCATCCTAATTTCATCAAACCCATCCTAATTTCTTCAAACCCATGCTAAATTGCTCAAACCTCAGGTAAATTTTCAAACCACATAAATTTTCGTTCGGTTTCATCAAACCCATCCTAATTTCGTCAAACCCATGCTAAATATGTCAAACCTCACATAAATTTTCAAACCTCACATAAATTTTCGTTCGGTTTCATCAAACCCATCCTAATTTCTTCAAACCCATGCTAAATTGCTCAAACCTCACATAAATTTTCAAACCACATAAATTTTCGTTCGGTTTCATCAAACCCATCCTAATTTCTTCAAACCCATGCTAATTTGCTCAAACCTCAGATAAATTTTCAAACCTCATAAATTTTCGTTCGGATTCATCAAACCCATCCTAATTTCATCAAACCCATCCTAATTTCTTCAAACCCATGCTAATTTGCTCAAACCTCAGATAAATTTTCAAACCTCATAAATTTTCGTTCGGATTCATCAAACCCATCCTAATTTCGTCAAACCCATGCTAATTTTGTCAAACCTCACATAAATTTTCAAACCTCACATAAATTTTCGTTCGGTTTCATCAAACCCATCCTAATTTCTTCAAACCCATGCTAAATTGCTCAAACCTCACATAAATTTTCAAACCACATAAATTTTCGTTCGGTTTCATCAAACCCATCCTAATTTCATCAAACCCATCCTAATTTCTTCAAACCCATGCTAAATTGCTCAAACCTCAGGTAAATTTTCAAACCACATAAATTTTCGTTCGGTTTCATCAAACCCATCCTAATTTCGTCAAACCCATGCTAAATATGTCAAACCTCGCATAAATTTTCAAACCTCACATAAATTTTCGTTCGGTTTCATCAAACCCATCCTAATTTCTTCAAACCCATGCTAAATTGTTCAAACCTCACATAAATTTTCAAACCACATAAATTTTCGTTCGGTTTCATCAAACCCATCCTAATTTCTTCAAACCCATGCTAATTTGCTCAAACCTCAGATAAATTTTCAAACCTCATAAATTTTCGTTCGGATTCATCAAACCCATCCTAATTTCATCAAACCCATCCTAATTTCTTCAAACCCATGCTAAATTGCTCAAACCTCACATAAATTTTCAAACCACATAAATTTTAGTTCGGTTTCATCAAACCCATCCTAATTTCATCAAACCCATCCTAATTTCTTCAAACCCATGCTAATTTGCTCAAACCTCAGATAAATTTTCAAACCTCATAAATTTTCGTTCGGATTCATCAAACCCATCCTAATTTCATCAAACCCATCCTAATTTCTTCAAACCCATGCTAATTTGCTCAAACCTCAGATAAATTTTCAAACCTCATAAATTTTCGTTCGGATTCATCAAACCCATCCTAATTTCGTCAAACCCATGCTAATTTTGTCAAACCTCACATAAATTTTCAAACCTCACATAAATTTTCGTTCGGTTTCATCAAACCCATCCTAATTTCTTCAAACCCATGCTAAATTGCTCAAACCTCACATAAATTTTCAAACCACATAAATTTTCGTTCGGTTTCATCAAACCCATCCTAATTTCATCAAACCCATCCTAATTTCTTCAAACCCATGCTAAATTGCTCAAACCTCAGGTAAATTTTCAAACCACATAAATTTTCGTTCGGTTTCATCAAACCCATCCTAATTTCGTCAAACCCATGCTAAATATGTCAAACCTCGCATAAATTTTCAAACCTCACATAAATTTTCGTTCGGTTTCATCAAACCCATCCTAATTTCTTCAAACCCATGCTAAATTGTTCAAACCTCACATAAATTTTCAAACCACATAAATTTTCGTTCGGTTTCATCAAACCCATCCTAATTTCTTCAAACCCATGCTAATTTGCTCAAACCTCAGATAAATTTTCAAACCTCATAAATTTTCGTTCGGATTCATCAAACCCATCCTAATTTCATCAAACCCATCCTAATTTCTTCAAACCCATGCTAAATTGCTCAAACCTCACATAAATTTTCAAACCACATAAATTTTCGTTCGGTTTCATCAAACCCATCCTAATTTCATCAAACCCATCCTAATTTCTTCAAACCCATGCTAAATTGCTCAAACCTCAGGTAAATTTTCAAACCACATAAATTTTCGTTCGGTTTCATCAAACCCATCCTAATTTCGTCAAACCCATGCTAAATATGTCAAACCTCACATAAATTTTCGTTCGGTTTCATCAAACTTATCCTAATTTCTTCAAACCCATGCTAAATTGCTCAAACCTCACATAAATTTTCAAACCACATAAATTTTCGTTCGGTTTCATCAAACCCATCCTAATTTCATCAAACCCATCCTAATTTCTTCAAACCCATGCTAAATTGCTCAAACCTCAGGTAAATTTTCAAACCACATAAATTTTCGTTCGGTTTCATCAAACCCATCCTAATTTCGTCAAACCCATGCTAAATATGTCAAACCTCACATAAATTTTCAAACCTCACATAAATTTTCGTTCGGTTTCATCAAACCCATCCTAATTTCTTCAAACCCATGCTAAATTGCTCAAACCTCACATAAATTTTCAAACCACATAAATTTTCGTTCGGTTTCATCAAACCCATCCTAATTTCATCAAACCCATCCTAATTTCTTCAAACCCATGCTAAATTGCTCAAACCTCAGGTAAATTTTCAAACCACATAAATTTTCGTTCGGTTTCATCAAACCCATCCTAATTTCGTCAAACCCATGCTAAATATGTCAAACCTCACATAAATTTTCGTTCGGTTTCATCAAACCCATCCTAATTTCGTCAAACCCATGCTAAATATGTCAAACCTCACATAAATTTTCGTTCGGTTTCATCAAACCCATCCTAATTTCTTCAAACCCATGCTAAATTGCTCAAACCTCACATAAATTTTCAAACCACATAAATTTTAGTTCGGTTTCATCAAACCCATCCTAATTTCATCAAACCCATCCTAATTTCTTCAAACCCATGCTAAATTGCTCAAACCTCAGGTAAATTTTCAAACCACATAAATTTTCGTTCGGTTTCATCAAACCCATCCTAATTTCGTCAAACCCATGCTAAATATGTCAAACCTCACATAAATTTTCAAACCTCACATAAATTTTCGTTCGGTTTCATCAAACCCGTCCTAATTTCTTCAAACCCATGCTAAATTGCTCAAACCTCACATAAATTTTCAAACCACATAAATTTTCGTTCGGTTTCATCAAACCCATCCTAATTTCATCAAACCCATCCTAATTTCTTCAAACCCATGCTAAATTGCTCAAACCTCAGGTAAATTTTCAAACCACATAAATTTTCGTTCGGTTTCATCAAACCCATCCTAATTTCGTCAAACCCATGCTAAATATGTCAAACCTCACATAAATTTTCGTTCGGTTTCATCAAACCCATAATAATTTCTTCAAACCCATGCTAAATTGCTCAAACCTCACATAAATTTTCAAACCACATAAATTTTCGTTCGGTTTCATCAAACCCATCCTAATTTCATCAAACCCATCCTAATTTCTTCAAACCCATGCTAAATTGCTCAAACCTCAGGTAAATTTTCAAACCACATAAATTTTCGTTCGGTTTCATCAAACCCATCCTAATTTCGTCAAACCCATGCTAAATATGTCAAACCTCACATAAATTTTCAAACCTCACATACATTTTCGTTCGGTTTCATCAAACCCATCCTAATTTCTTCAAACCCATGCTAAATTGCTCAAACCTCACATAAATTTTCAAACCACATAAATTTTCGTTCGGTTTCATCAAACCCATCCTAATTTCTTCAAACCCATGCTAACTTGCTCAAACCTCAGATAAATTTTCAAACCTCATAAATTTTCGTTCGGATTCATCAAACCCATCCTAATTTCATCAAACCCATCCTAATTTCTTCAAACCCATGCTAAATTGCTCAAACCTCACATAAATTTTCAAACCACATAAATTTTCGTTCGGTTTCATCAAACCCATCCTAATTTCATCAAACCCATCCTAATTTCTTCAAACCCATGCTAAATTGCTCAAACCTCAGGTAAATTTTCAAACCACATAAATTTTCGTTCGGTTTCATCAAACCCATCCTAATTTCGTCAAACCCATGCTAAATATGTCAAACCTCACATAAATTTTCGTTCGGTTTCATCAAACCCATCCTAATTTCTTCAAACCCATGCTAAATTGCTCAAACCTCACATAAATTTTCAAACCACATAAATTTTCGTTCGGTTTCATCAAACCCATCCTAATTTCATCAAACCCATCCTAATTTCTTCAAACCCATGCTAAATTGCTCAAACCTCAGGTAAATTTTCAAACCACATAAATTTTCGTTCGGTTTCATCAAACCCATCCTAATTTCGTCAAACCCATGCTAAATATGTCAAACCTCACATAAATTTTCAAACCTCACATAAATTTTCGTTCGGTTTCATCAAACCCATCCTAATTTCTTCAAACCCATGCTAAATTGCTCAAACCTCACATAAATTTTCAAACCACATAAATTTTCGTTCGGTTTCATCAAACCCATCCTAATTTCATCAAACCCATCCTAATTTCTTCAAACCCATGCTAAATTGCTCAAACCTCAGGTAAATTTTCAAACCACATAAATTTTCGTTCGGTTTCATCAAACCCATCCTAATTTCGTCAAACCCATGCTAAATATGTCAAACCTCACATAAATTTTTGTTCGGTTTCATCAAACCCATCCTAATTTCTTCAAACCCATGCTAAATTGCTCAAACCTCACATAAATTTTCAAACCACATAAATTTTCGTTCGGTTTCATCAAACCCATCCTAATTTCATCAAACCCATCCTAATTTCTTCAAACCCATGCTAAATTGCTCAAACCTCAGGTAAATTTTCAAACCACATAAATTTTCGTTCGGTTTCATCAAACCCATCCTAATTTCGTCAAACCCATGCTAAATATGTCAAACCTCACATAAATTTTCAAACCACATAAATTTTCGTTCGGTTTCATCAAACCCATCCTAATTTCTTCAAACCCATGCTAATTTGCTCAAACCTCAGATAAATTTTCAAACCTCATAAATTTTCGTTCGGATTCATCAAACCCATCCTAATTTCGTCAAACCCATGCTAATTTTGTCAAACCTCACATAAATTTTCAAACCTCACATAAATTTTCGTTCGGTTTCATCAAACCCATCCTAATTTCTTCAAACCCATGCTAAATTGCTCAAACCTCACATAAATTTTCAAACCACATAAATTTTCGTTCGGTTTCATCAAACCCATCCTAATTTCTTCAAACCCATGCTAATTTGCTCAAACCTCAGATAAATTTTCAAACCTCATAAATTTTCGTTCGGATTCATCAAACCCATCCTAATTTCATCAAACCCATCCTAATTTCTTCAAACCCATGCTAAATTGCTCAAACCTCACATAAATTTTCAAACCACATAAATTTTCGTTCGGTTTCATCAAACCCATCCTAATTTCATCAAACCCATCCTAATTTCTTCAAACCCATGCTAAATTGCTCAAACCTCAGGTAAATTTTCAAACCACATAAATTTTCGTTCGGTTTCATCAAACCCATCCTAATTTCGTCAAACCCATGCTAAATATGTCAAACCTCACATAAATTTTCGTTCGGTTTCATCAAACCCATCCTAATTTCTTCAAACCCATGCTAAATTGCTCAAACCTCACATAAATTTTCAAACCACATAAATTTTCGTTCGGTTTCATCAAACCCATCCTAATTTCATCAAACCCATCCTAATTTCTTCAAACCCATGCTAAATTGCTCAAACCTCAGGTAAATTTTCAAACCACATAAATTTTCGTTCGGTTTCATCAAACCCATCCTAATTTCGTCAAACCCATGCTAAATATGTCAAACCTCACATAAATTTTCAAACCTCACATAAATTTTCGTTCGGTTTCATCAAACCCATCCTAATTTCTTCAAACCCATGCTAAATTGCTCAAACCTCACATAAATTTTCAAACCACATAAATTTTCGTTCGGTTTCATCAAACCCATCCTAATTTCTTCAAACCCATGCTAATTTGCTCAAACCTCAGATAAATTTTCAAACCTCATAAATTTTCGTTCGGATTCATCAAACCCATCCTAATTTCATCAAACCCATCCTAATTTCTTCAAACCCATGCTAAATTGCTCAAACCTCACATAAATTTTCAAACCACATAAATTTTCGTTCGGTTTCATCAAACCCATCCTAATTTCATCAAACCCATCCTAATTTCTTCAAACCCATGCTAAATTGCTCAAACCTCAGGTAAATTTTCAAACCACATAAATTTTCGTTCGGTTTCATCAAACCCATCCTAATTTCGTCAAACCCATGCTAAATATGTCAAACCTCACATAAATTTTCAAACCTCACATAAATTTTCAAACCTCACATAAATTTTCGTTCGGTTTCATCAAACCCATCCTAATTTCTTCAAACCCATGCTAAATTGCTCAAACCTCACATAAATTTTCAAACCACATAAATTTTCGTTCGGTTTCATCAAACCCATCCTAATTTCTTCAAACCCATGCTAATTTGCTCAAACCTCAGATAAATTTTCAAACCTCATAAATTTTCGTTCGGATTCATCAAACCCATCCTAATTTCATCAAACCCATCCTAATTTCTTCAAACCCATGCTAATTTGCTCAAACCTCAGATAAATTTTCAAACCTCATAAATTTTCGTTCGGATTCATCAAACCCATCCTAATTTCGTCAAACCCATGCTAATTTTGTCAAACCTCACATAAATTTTCAAACCTCACATAAATTTTCGTTCGGTTTCATCAAACCCATCCTAATTTCTTCAAACCCATGCTAAATTGCTCAAACCTCACATAAATTTTCAAACCACATAAATTTTCGTTCGGTTTCATCAAACCCATCCTAATTTCATCAAACCCATCCTAATTTCTTCAAACCCATGCTAAATTGCTCAAACCTCAGGTAAATTTTCAAACCACATAAATTTTCGTTCGGTTTCATCAAACCCATCCTAATTTCGTCAAACCCATGCTAAATATGTCAAACCTCACATAAATTTTCAAACCTCACATAAATTTTCGTTCGGTTTCATCAAACCCATCCTAATTTCTTCAAACCCATGCTAAATTGCTCAAACCTCACATAAATTTTCAAACCACATAAATTTTCGTTCGGTTTCATCAAACCCATCCTAATATCATCAAACCCATCCTAATTTCTTCAAACCCATGCTAAATTGCTCAAACCTCAGGTAAATTTTCAAACCACATAAATTTTCGTTCGGTTTCATCAAACCCATCCTAATTTCGTCAAACCCATGCTAAATATGTCAAACCTCACATAAATTTTCAAACCTCACATAAATTTTTGTTCGGTTTCATCAAACCCATCCTAATTTCTTCAAACCCATGCTAAATTGCTCAAACCTCACATAAATTTTCAAACCACATAAATTTTCGTTCGGTTTCATCAAACCCATCCTAATTTCTTCAAACCCATGCTAATTTGCTCAAACCTCAGATAAATTTTCAAACCTCATAAATTTTCGTTCGGATTCATCAAACCCATCCTAATTTCATCAAACCCATCCTAATTTCTTCAAACCCATGCTAAATTGCTCAAACCTCAGGTAAATTTTCAAACCACATAAATTTTCGTTCGGTTTCATCAAACCCATCCTAATTTCGTCAAACCCATGCTAAATATGTCAAACCTCACATAAATTTTCAAACCACATAAATTTTCGTTCGGTTTCATCAAACCCATCCTAATTTCTTCAAACCCATGCTAATTTGCTCAAACCTCAGATAAATTTTCAAACCTCATAAATTTTCGTTCGGATTCATCAAACCCATCCTAATTTCGTCAAACCCATGCTAATTTTGTCAAACCTCACATAAATTTTCAAACCTCACATAAATTTTCGTTCGGTTTCATCAAACCCATCCTAATTTCTTCAAACCCATGCTAAATTGCTCAAACCTCACATAAATTTTCAAACCACATAAATTTTCGTTCGGTTTCATCAAACCCATCCTAATTTCATCAAACCCATCCTAATTTCTTCAAACCCATGCTAAATTGCTCAAACCTCAGGTAAATTTTCAAACCACATAAATTTTCGTTCGGTTTCATCAAACCCATCCTAATTTCGTCAAACCCATGCTAAATATGTCAAACCTCACATAAATTTTCAAACCTCACATAAATTTTCGTTCGGTTTCATCAAACCCATCCTAATTTCTTCAAACCCATGCTAAATTGCTCAAACCTCACAT
The DNA here is from genome assembly GCA_936432065.2 of Rutpela maculata. Taxonomy (NCBI): domain Eukaryota; kingdom Metazoa; phylum Arthropoda; class Insecta; order Coleoptera; family Cerambycidae; genus Rutpela; species Rutpela maculata. The sequence goes on from CAKZFB020000120.1 coordinate 52,190, forward strand.
AAATTTTCAAACCACATAAATTTTCGTTCGGTTTCATCAAACCCATCCTAATTTCTTCAAACCCATGCTAATTTGCTCAAACCTCAGATAAATTTTCAAACCTCATAAATTTTCGTTCGGATTCATCAAACCCATCCTAATTTCATCAAACCCATCCTAATTTCTTCAAACCCATGCTAAATTGCTCAAACCTCACATAAATTTTCAAACCACATAAATTTTCGTTCGGTTTCATCAAACCCATCCTAATTTCATCAAACCCATCCTAATTTCTTCAAACCCATGCTAAATTGCTCAAACCTCAGGTAAATTTTCAAACCACATAAATTTTCGTTCGGTTTCATCAAACCCATCCTAATTTCTTCAAACCCATGCTAATTTGCTCAAACCTCAGATAAATTTTCAAACCTCATAAATTTTCGTTCGGATTCATCAAACCCATCCTAATTTCGTCAAACCCATGCTAATTTTGTCAAACCTCACATAAATTTTCAAACCTCACATAAATTTTCGTTCGGTTTCATCAAACCCATCCTAATTTCTTCAAACCCATGCTAAATTGCTCAAACCTCACATAAATTTTCAAACCACATAAATTTTCGTTCGGTTTCATCAAACCCATCCTAATTTCATCAAACCCATCCTAATTTCTTCAAACCCATGCTAAATTGCTCAAACCTCACATAAATTTTCAAACCACATGAATTTTCGTTCGGTTTCATCAAACCCATCCTAATTTCTTCAAACCCATGCTAATTTGCTCAAACCTCAGATAAATTTTCAAACCTCATAAATTTTCGTTCGGATTCATCAAACCCATCCTAATTTCATCAAACCCATCCTAATTTCTTCAAACCCATGCTAAATTGCTCAAACCTCAGGTAAATTTTCAAACCACATAAATTTTCGTTCGGTTTCATCAAACCCATCCTAATTTCATCAACCTCACATAAATTTTCAAACCTCACATAAATTTTCGTTCGGTTTCATCAAACCCATCCTAATTTCTTCAAACCCATGCTAAATTGCTCAAACCTCACATAAATTTTCAAACCACATAAATTTTCGTTCGGTTTCATCAAACCCATCCTAATTTCTTCAAACCCATGCTAATTTGCTCAAACCTCAGATAAATTTTCAAACCTCATAAATTTTCGTTCGGATTCATCAAACCCATCCTAATTTCATCAAACCCATCCTAATTTCTTCAAACCCATGCTAAATTGCTCAAACCTCACATAAATTTTCAAACCACATAAATTTTCGTTCGGTTTCATCAAACCCATCCTAATTTCATCAAACCCATCCTAATTTCTTCAAACCCATGCTAAATTGCTCAAACCTCACATAAATTTTCAAACCACATAAATTTTCGTTCGGTTTCATCAAACCCATCCTAATTTCATCAAACCCATCCTAATTTCTTCAAACCCATGCTAAATTGCTCAAACCTCAGGTAAATTTTCAAACCACATAAATTTTCGTTCGGTTTCATCAAACCCATCCTAATTTCGTCAAACCCATGCTAAATATGTCAAACCTCACATAAATTTTCAAACCTCACATAAATTTTCGTTCGGTTTCATCAAACCCATCCTAATTTCTTCAAACCCATGCTAAATTGCTCAAACCTCACATAAATTTTCAAACCACATAAATTTTCGTTCGGTTTCATCAAACCCATCCTAATTTCATCAAACCCATCCTAATTTCTTCAAACCCATGCTAAATTGCTCAAACCCATGCTAAATTGCTCAAACCTCAGGTAAATTTTCAAACCACATAAATTTTCGTTCGGTTTCATCAAACCCATCCTAATTTCTTCAAACCCATGCTAATTTGCTCAAACCTCAGATAAATTTTCAAACCTCATAAATTTTCGTTCGGATTCATCAAACCCATCCTAATTTCGTCAAACCCATGCTAATTTTGTCAAACCTCACATAAATTTTCAAACCTCACATAAATTTTCGTTCGGTTTCATCAAACCCATCCTAATTTCTTCAAACCCATGCTAAATTGCTCAAACCTCACATAAATTTTCAAACCACATAAATTTTCGTTCGGTTTCATCAAACCCATCCTAATTTCATCAAACCCATCCTAATTTCTTCAAACCCATGCTAAATTGCTCAAACCTCACATAAATTTTCAAACCACATAAATTTTCGTTCGGTTTCATCAAACCCATCCTAATTTCTTCAAACCCATGCTAATTTGCTCAAACCTCAGATAAATTTTCAAACCTCATAAATTTTCGTTCGGATTCATCAAACCCATCCTAATTTCATCAAACCCATCCTAATTTCTTCAAACCCATGCTAAATTGCTCAAACCTCAGGTAAATTTTCAAACCACATAAATTTTCGTTCGGTTTCATCAAACCCATCCTAATTTCGTCAAACCCATGCTAAATATGTCAAACCTCACATAAATTTTCAAACCACATAAATTTTCGTTCGGTTTCATCAAACCCATCCTAATTTCTTCAAACCCATGCTAATTTGCTCAAACCTCAGATAAATTTTCAAACCTCATAAATTTTCGTTCGGATTCATCAAACCCATCCTAATTTCGTCAAACCCATGCTAATTTTGTCAAACCTCACATAAATTTTCAAACCTCACATAAATTTTCGTTCGGTTTCATCAAACCCATCCTAATTTCTTCAAACCCATGCTAAATTGCTCAAACCTCACATAAATTTTCAAACCACATAAATTTTCGTTCGGTTTCATCAAATCCATCCTAATTTCATCAAACCCATCCTAATTTCTTCAAACCCATGCTAAATTGCTCAAACCTCAGGTAAATTTTCAAACCACATAAATTTTCGTTCGGTTTCATCAAACCCATCCTAATTTCGTCAAACCCATGCTAAATATGTCAAACCTCACATAAATTTTCAAACCTCACATAAATTTTCGTTCGGTTTCATCAAACCCATCCTAATTTCTTCAAACCCATGCTAAATTGCTCAAACCTCACATAAATTTTCAAACCACATAAATTTTCGTTCGGTTTCATCAAACCCATCCTAATTTCTTCAAACCCATGCTAATTTGCTCAAACCTCAGATAAATTTTCAAACCTCATAAATTTTCGTTCGGATTCATCAAACCCATCCTAATTTCATCAAACCCATCCTAATTTCTTCAAACCCATGCTAAATTGCTCAAACCTCACATAAATTTTCAAACCACATAAATTTTCGTTCGGTTTCATCAAACCCATCCTAATTTCATCAAACCCATCCTAATTTCTTCAAACCCATGCTAAATTGCTCAAACCTCACATAAATTTTCAAACCACATAAATTTTCGTTCGGTTTCATCAAACCCATCCTAATTTCATCAAACCCATCCTAATTTCTTCAAACCCATGCTAAATTGCTCAAACCTCAGGTAAATTTTCAAACCACATAAATTTTCGTTCGGTTTCATCAAACCCATCCTAATTTCGTCAAACCCATGCTAAATATGTCAAACCTCACATAAATTTTCAAACCTCACATAAATTTTCGTTCGGTTTCATCAAACCCATCCTAATTTCTTCAAACCCATGCTAAATTGCTCAAACCTCACATAAATTTTCAAACCACATAAATTTTCGTTCGGTTTCATCAAACCCATCCTAATTTCATCAAACCCATCCTAATTTCTTCAAACCCATGCTAAATTGCTCAAACCTCAGGTAAATTTTCAAACCACATAAATTTTCGTTCGGTTTCATCAAACCCATCCTAATTTCGTCAAACCCATGCTAAATATGTCAAACCTCACATAAATTTTCGTTCGGTTTCATCAAACCCATCCTAATTTCTTCAAACCCATGCTAAATTGCTCAAACCTCACATAAATTTTCAAACCACATAAATTTTCGTTCGGTTTCATCAAACCCATCCTAATTTCATCAAACCCATCCTAATTTCTTCAAACCCATGCTAAATTGCTCAAACCTCAGGTAAATTTTCAAACCTCATAAATTTTCGTTCGGATTCATCAAACCCATCCTAATTTCGTCAAACCCATGCTAATTTTGTCAAACCTCACATAAATTTTCAAACCTCACATAAATTTTCGTTCGGTTTCATCAAACCCATCCTAATTTCTTCAAACCCATGCTAAATTGCTCAAACCTCACATAAATTTTCAAACCACATAAATTTTCGTTCGGTTTCATCAAACCCATCCTAATTTCATCAAACCCATCCTAATTTCTTCAAACCCATGCTAAATTGCTCAAACCTCACATAAATTTTCAAACCACATGAATTTTCGTTCGGTTTCATCAAACCCATCCTAATTTCTTCAAACCCATGCTAATTTGCTCAAACCTCAGATAAATTTTCAAACCTCATAAATTTTCGTTCGGATTCATCAAACCCATCCTAATTTCATCAAACCCATCCTAATTTCTTCAAACCCATGCTAAATTGCTCAAACCTCAGGTAAATTTTCAAACCACATAAATTTTCGTTCGGTTTCATCAAACCCATCCTAATTTCATCAACCTCACATAAATTTTCAAACCTCACATAAATTTTCGTTCGGTTTCATCAAACCCATCCTAATTTCTTCAAACCCATGCTAAATTGCTCAAACCTCACATAAATTTTCAAACCACATAAATTTTCGTTCGGTTTCATCAAACCCATCCTAATTTCTTCAAACCCATGCTAATTTGCTCAAACCTCAGATAAATTTTCAAACCTCATAAATTTTCGTTCGGATTCATCAAACCCATCCTAATTTCATCAAACCCATCCTAATTTCTTCAAACCCATGCTAAATTGCTCAAACCTCACATAAATTTTCAAACCACATAAATTTTCGTTCGGTTTCATCAAACCCATCCTAATTTCATCAAACCCATCCTAATTTCTTCAAACCCATGCTAAATTGCTCAAACCTCACATAAATTTTCAAACCACATAAATTTTCGTTCGGTTTCATCAAACCCATCCTAATTTCATCAAACCCATCCTAATTTCTTCAAACCCATGCTAAATTGCTCAAACCTCAGGTAAATTTTCAAACCACATAAATTTTCGTTCGGTTTCATCAAACCCATCCTAATTTCGTCAAACCCATGCTAAATATGTCAAACCTCACATAAATTTTCAAACCTCACATAAATTTTCGTTCGGTTTCATCAAACCCATCCTAATTTCTTCAAACCCATGCTAAATTGCTCAAACCTCACATAAATTTTCAAACCACATAAATTTTCGTTCGGTTTCATCAAACCCATCCTAATTTCATCAAACCCATCCTAATTTCTTCAAACCCATGCTAAATTGCTCAAACCCATGCTAAATTGCTCAAACCTCAGGTAAATTTTCAAACCACATAAATTTTCGTTCGGTTTCATCAAACCCATCCTAATTTCTTCAAACCCATGCTAATTTGCTCAAACCTCAGATAAATTTTCAAACCTCATAAATTTTCGTTCGGATTCATCAAACCCATCCTAATTTCGTCAAACCCATGCTAATTTTGTCAAACCTCACATAAATTTTCAAACCTCACATAAATTTTCGTTCGGTTTCATCAAACCCATCCTAATTTCTTCAAACCCATGCTAAATTGCTCAAACCTCACATAAATTTTCAAACCACATAAATTTTCGTTCGGTTTCATCAAACCCATCCTAATTTCATCAAACCCATCCTAATTTCTTCAAACCCATGCTAAATTGCTCAAACCTCACATAAATTTTCAAACCACATAAATTTTCGTTCGGTTTCATCAAACCCATCCTAATTTCTTCAAACCCATGCTAATTTGCTCAAACCTCAGATAAATTTTCAAACCTCATAAATTTTCGTTCGGATTCATCAAACCCATCCTAATTTCATCAAACCCATCCTAATTTCTTCAAACCCATGCTAAATTGCTCAAACCTCAGGTAAATTTTCAAACCACATAAATTTTCGTTCGGTTTCATCAAACCCATCCTAATTTCGTCAAACCCATGCTAAATATGTCAAACCTCACATAAATTTTCAAACCACATAAATTTTCGTTCGGTTTCATCAAACCCATCCTAATTTCTTCAAACCCATGCTAATTTGCTCAAACCTCAGATAAATTTTCAAACCTCAAAAATTTTCGTTCGGATTCATCAAACCCATCCTAATTTCGTCAAACCCATGCTAATTTTGTCAAACCTCACATAAATTTTCAAACCTCACATAAATTTTCGTTCGGTTTCATCAAACCCATCCTAATTTCTTCAAACCCATGCTAAATTGCTCAAACCTCACATAAATTTTCAAACCACATAAATTTTCGTTCGGTTTCATCAAATCCATCCTAATTTCATCAAACCCATCCTAATTTCTTCAAACCCATGCTAAATTGCTCAAACCTCAGGTAAATTTTCAAACCACATAAATTTTCGTTCGGTTTCATCAAACCCATCCTAATTTCGTCAAACCCATGCTAAATATGTCAAACCTCACATAAATTTTCAAACCTCACATAAATTTTCGTTCGGTTTCATCAAACCCATCCTAATTTCTTCAAACCCATGCTAAATTGCTCAAACCTCACATAAATTTTCAAACCACATAAATTTTCGTTCGGTTTCATCAAACCCATCCTAATTTCTTCAAACCCATGCTAATTTGCTCAAACCTCAGATAAATTTTCAAACCTCATAAATTTTCGTTCGGATTCATCAAACCCATCCTAATTTCATCAAACCCATCCTAATTTCTTCAAACCCATGCTAAATTGCTCAAACCTCACATAAATTTTCAAACCACATAAATTTTCGTTCGGTTTCATCAAACCCATCCTAATTTCATCAAACCCATCCTAATTTCTTCAAACCCATGCTAAATTGCTCAAACCTCACATAAATTTTCAAACCACATAAATTTTCGTTCGGTTTCATCAAACCCATCCTAATTTCATCAAACCCATCCTAATTTCTTCAAACCCATGCTAAATTGCTCAAACCTCAGGTAAATTTTCAAACCACATAAATTTTCGTTCGGTTTCATCAAACCCATCCTAATTTCGTCAAACCCATGCTAAATATGTCAAACCTCACATAAATTTTCAAACCTCACATAAATTTTCGTTCGGTTTCATCAAACCCATCCTAATTTCTTCAAACCCATGCTAAATTGCTCAAACCTCACATAAATTTTTCAAACCACATAAATTTTCGTTCGGTTTCATCAAACCCATCCTAATTTCATCAAACCCATCCTAATTTCTTCAAACCCATGCTAAATTGCTCAAACCTCAGGTAAATTTTCAAACCACATAAATTTTCGTTCGGTTTCATCAAACCCATCCTAATTTCGTCAAACCCATGCTAAATATGTCAAACCTCACATAAATTTTCGTTCGGTTTCATCAAACCCATCCTAATTTCTTCAAACCCATGCTAAATTGCTCAAACCTCACATAAATTTTCAAACCACATAAATTTTCGTTCGGTTTCATCAAACCCATCCTAATTTCTTCAAACCCATGCTAATTTGCTCAAACCTCAGATAAATTTTCAAACCTCATAAATTTTCGTTCGGATTCATCAAACCCATCCTAATTTCATCAAACCCATCCTAATTTCTTCAAACCCATGCTAAATTGCTCAAACCTCAGGTAAATTTTCAAACCTCATAAATTTTCGTTCGGATTCATCAAACCCATCCTAATTTCGTCAAACCCATGCTAATTTTGTCAAACCTCACATAAATTTTCAAACCTCACATAAATTTTCGTTCGGTTTCATCAAACCCATCCTAATTTCTTCAAACCCATGCTAAATTGCTCAAACCTCACAAAAATTTTCAAACCACATAAATTTTCGTTCGGTTTCATCAAACCCATCCTAATTTCATCAAACCCATCCTAATTTCTTCAAACCCATGCTAAATTGCTCAAACCTCAGGTAAATTTTCAAACCACATAAATTTTCGTTCGGTTTCATCAAACCCATCCTAATTTCGTCAAACCCATGCTAAATATGTCAAACCTCACATAAATTTTCAAACCTCACATAAATTTTCGTTCGGTTTCATCAAACCCATCCTAATTTCTTCAAACCCATGCTAAATTGCTCAAACCTCACATAAACTTTCAAACCACATAAATTTTCGTTCGGTTTCATCAAACCCATCCTAATTTCATCAAACCCATCCTAATTTCTTCAAACCCATGCTAAATTGCTCAAACCTCAGGTAAATTTTCAAACCACATAAATTTTCGTTCGGTTTCATCAAACCCATCCTAATTTCGTCAAACCCATGCTAAATATGTCAAACCTCACATAAATTTTCAAACCTCACATAAATTTTCGTTCGGTTTCATCAAACCCATCCTAATTTCTTCAAACCCATGCTAATTTGCTCAAACCTCAGATAAATTTTCAAACCTCATAAATTTTCGTTCGGATTCATGAAACCCATCCTAATTTCATCAAACCCATCCTAATTTCTTCAAACCCATGCTAAATTGCTCAAACCTCAGGTAAATTTTCAAACCACATAAATTTTCGTTCGGTTTCATCAAACCCATCCTAATTTCGTCAAACCCATGCTAAATATGTCAAACCTCACATAAATTTTCAAACCACATAAATTTTCGTTCGGTTTCATCAAACCCATCCTAATTTCTTCAAACCCATGCTAATTTGCTCAAACCTCAGATAAATTTTCAAACCTCATAAATTTTCTTTCGGATTCATCAAACCCATCCTAATTTCGTCAAACCCATGCTAATTTTGTCAAACCTCACATAAATTTTCAAACCTCACATAAATTTTCGTTCGGTTTCATCAAACCCATCCTAATTTCTTCAAACCCATGCTAAATTGCTCAAACCTCACATAAATTTTCAAACCACATAAATTTTCGTTCGGTTTCATCAAACCCATCCTAATTTCATCAAACCCATCCTAATTTCTTCAAACCCATGCTAAATTGCTCAAACCTCAGGTAAATTTTCAAACCACATAAATTTTCGTTCGGTTTCATCAAACCCATCCTAATTTCGTCAAACCCATGCTAAATATGTCAAACCTCACATAAATTTTCAAACCTCACATAAATTTTCGTTCGGTTTCATCAAACCCATCCTAATTTCTTCAAACCCATGCTAAATTGCTCAAACCTCACATAAATTTTCAAACCACATAAATTTTCGTTCGGTTTCATCAAACCCATCCTAATTTCTTCAAACCCATGCTAATTTGCTCAAACCTCAGATAAATTTTCAAACCTCATAAATTTTCGTTCGGATTCATCAAACCCATCCTAATTTCATCAAACCCATCCTAATTTCTTCAAACCCATGCTAATTTGCTCAAACCTCAGATAAATTTTCAAACCTCATAAATTTTCGTTCGGATTCATCAAACCCATCCTAATTTCGTCAAACCCATGCTAATTTTGTCAAACCTCACATAAATTTTCAAACCTCACATAAATTTTCGTTCGGTTTCATCAAACCCATCCTAATTTCTTCAAACCCATGCTAAATTGCTCAAACCTCAGATAAATTTTCAAACCACATAAATTTTCGCTCGGTTTCATCAAACCCATCCTAATTTCATCAAACCCATCCTAATTTCTTCAAACCCATGCTAAATTGCTGAAACCTCAGGTAAATTTTCAAACCACATAAATTTTCGTTCGGTTTCATCAAACCCATCCTAATTTCGTCAAACCCATGCTAAATATGTCAAACCTCACATAAATTTTCAAACCTCACATAAATTTTCGTTCGGTTTCATCAAACCCATCCTAATTTCTTCAAACCCATGCTAAATTGCTCAAACCTCACATAAATTTTCAAACCACATAAATTTTCGTTCGGTTTCATCAAACCCATCCTAATTTCTTCAAACCCATGCTAATTTGCTCAAACCTCAGATAAATTTTCAAACCTCATAAATTTTCGTTCGGATTCATCAAACCCATCCTAATTTCATCAAACCCATCCTAATTTCTTCAAACCCATGCTAAATTGCTCAAACCTCAGGTAAATTTTCAAACCACATAAATTTTCGTTCGGTTTCATCAAACCCATCCTAATTTCGTCAAACCCATGCTAAATATGTCAAACCTCACATAAATTTTCAAACCACATAAATTTTCGTTCGGTTTCATCAAACCCATCCTAATTACTTCAAACCCATGCTAATTTGCTCAAACCTCAGATAAATTTTCAAACCTCATAAATTTTCGTTCGGATTCATCAAACCCATCCTAATTTCGTCAAACCCATGCTAATTTTGTCAAACCTCACATAAATTTTCAAACCTCACATAAATTTTCGTTCGGTTTCATCAAACCCATCCTAATTTCTTCAAACCCATGCTAATTTGCTCAAACCTCAGATAAATTTTCAAACCTCATAAATTTTCGTTCGGATTCATCAAACCCATCCTAATTTCATCAAACCCATCCTAATTTCTTCAAACCCATGCTAAATTGCTCAAACCTCACATAAATTTTCAAACCACATAAATTTTCGTTCGGTTTCATCAAACCCATCCTAATTTCATCAAACCCATCCTAATTTCTTCAAACCCATGCTAAATTGCTCAAACCTCAGGTAAATTTTCAAACCACATAAATTTTCGTTCGGTTTCATCAAACCCATCCTAATTTCGTCAAACCCATGCTAAATATGTCAAACCTCACATAAATTTTCGTTCGGTTTCATCAAACCCATCCTAATTTCTTCAAACCCATGCTAAATTGCTCAAACCTCACATAAATTTTCAAACCACATAAATTTTCGTTCGGTTTCATCAAACCCATCCTAATTTCATCAAACCCATCCTAATTTCTTCAAACCCATGCTAAATTGCTCAAACCTCAGGTAAATTTTCAAACCACATAAATTTTCGTTCGGTTTCATCAAACCCATCCTAATTTCGTCAAACCCATGCTAAATATGTCAAACCTCACATAAATTTTCAAACCTCACATAAATTTTCGTTCGGTTTCATCAAACCCATCCTAATTTCTTCAAACCCATGCTAAATTGCTCAAACCTCACATAAATTTTCAAACCACATAAATTTTCGTTCGGTTTCAAACCCTTGCTAATTTGCTCAAACCTCAGATAAATTTTCAAACCTCATAAATTTTCGTTCGGATTCATCAAACCCATCCTAATTTCATCAAACCCATCCTAATTTCTTCAAACCCATGCTAAATTGCTCAAACCTCACATAAATTTTCAAACCACATAAATTTTCGTTCGGTTTCATCAAACCCATCCTAATTTCATCAAACCCATCCTAATTTCTTCAAACCCATGCTAAATTGCTCAAACCTCAGGTAAATTTTCAAACCACATAAATTTTCGTTCGGTTTCATCAAACCCATCCTAATTTCGTCAAACCCATGCTAAATATGTCAAACCTCACATAAATTTTCAAACCTCACATAAATTTTCGTTCGGTTTCATCAAACCCATCCTAATTTCTTCAAACCCATGCTAATTTGCTCAAACCTCAGATAAATTTTCAAACCTCATAAATTTTCGTTCGGATTCATCAAACCCATCCTAATTTCATCAAACCCATCCTAATTTCTTCAAACCCATGCTAAATTGCTCAAACCTCAGGTAAATTTTCAAACCACATAAATTTTCGTTCGGTTTCATCAAACCCATCCTAATTTCGTCAAACCCATGCTAAATATGTCAAACCTCACATAAATTTTCAAACCACATAAATTTTCGTTCGGTTTCATCAAACCCATCCTAATTTCTTCAAACCCATGCTAATTTGCTCAAACCTCAGATAAATTTTCAAACCTCATAAATTTTCGTTCGGATTCATCAAACCCATCCTAATTTCGTCAAACCCATGCTAATTTTGTCAAACCTCACATAAATTTTCAAACCTCACATAAATTTTCGTTCGGTTTCATCAAACCCATCCTAATTTCTTCAAACCCATGCTAAATTGCTCAAACCTCACATAAATTTTCAAACCACATAAATTTTCGTTCGGTTTCATCAAACCCATCCTAATTTCATCAAACCCATCCTAATTTCTTCAAACCCATGCTAAATTGCTCAAACCTCAGGTAAATTTTCAAACCACATAAATTTTCGTTCGGTTTCATCAAACCCATCCTAATTTCGTCAAACCCATGCTAAATATGTCAAACCTCACATAAATTTTCAAACCTCACATAAATTTTCGTTCGGTTTCATCAAACCCATCCTAATTTCTTCAAACCCATGCTAAATTGCTCAAACCTCACATAAATTTTCAAACCACATAAATTTTCGTTCGGTTTCATCAAACCCATCCTAATTTCATCAAACCCATCCTAATTTCTTCAAACCCATGCTAAATTGCTCAAACCTCAGGTAAATTTTCAAACCACATAAATTTTCGTTCGGTTTCATCAAACCCATCCTAATTTCATCAAACCCATCCTAATTTCTTCAAACCCATGCTAAATTGCTCAAACCTCAGGTAAATTTTCAAACCACATAAATTTTCGTTCGGTTTCATCAAACCCATCCTAATTTCGTCAAACCCATGCTAAATATGTCAAACCTCACATAAATTTTCGTTCGGTTTCATCAAACCCATCCTAATTTCTTCAAACCCATGCTAAATTGCTCAAACCTCACATAAATTTTCAAACCACATAAATTTTCGTTCGGTTTCATCAAACCCATCCTAATTTCATCAAACCCATCCTAATTTCTTCAAACCCATGCTAAATTGCTCAAACCTCAGGTAAATTTTCAAACCACATAAATTTTCGTTCGGTTTCATCAAACCCATCCTAATTTCGTCAAACCCATGCTAAATATGTCAAACCTCACATAAATTTTCAAACCTCACATAAATTTTCGTTCGGTTTCATCAAACCCATCCTAATTTCTTCAAACCCATGCTAAATTGCTCAAACCTCACATAAATTTTCAAACCACATAAATTTTCGTTCGGTTTCATCAAACCCATCCTAATTTCTTCAAACCCATGCTAATTTGCTCAAACCTCAGATAAATTTTCAAACCTCATAAATTTTCGTTCGGATTCATCAAACCCATCCTAATTTCATCAAACCCATCCTAATTTCTTCAAACCCATGCTAAATTGCTCAAACCTCACATAAATTTTCAAACCACATAAATTTTCGTTCGGTTTCATCAAACCCATCCTAATTTCATCAAACCCATCCTAATTTCTTCAAACCCATGCTAAATTGCTCAAACCTCAGGTAAATTTTCAAACCACATAAATTTTCGTTCGGTTTCATCAAACCCATCCTAATTTCGTCAAACCCATGCTAAATATGTCAAACCTCACATAAATTTTCAAACCTCACATAAATTTTCGTTCGGTTTCATCAAACCCATCCTAATTTCTTCAAACCCATGCTAATTTGCTCAAACCTCAGATAAATTTTCAAACCTCATAAATTTTCGTTCGGATTCATCAAACCCATCCTAATTTCATCAAACCCATCCTAATTTCTTCAAACCCATGCTAAATTGCTCAAACCTCAGGTAAATTTTCAAACCACATAAATTTTCGTTCGGTTTCATCAAACCCATCCTAATTTCGTCAAACCCATGCTAAATATGTCAAACCTCACATAAATTTTCAAACCACATAAATTTTCGTTCGGTTTCATCAAACCCATCCTAATTTCTTCAAACCCATGCTAATTTGCTCAAACCTCAGATAAATTTTCAAACCTCATAAATTTTCGTTCGGATTCATCAAACCCATCCTAATTTCGTCAAACCCATGCTAATTTTGTCAAACCTCACATAAATTTTCAAACCTCACATAAATTTTCGTTCGGTTTCATCAAACCCATCCTAATTTCTTCAAACCCATGCTAAATTGCTCAAACCTCACATAAATTTTCAAACCACATAAATTTTCGTTCGGTTTCATCAAACCCATCCTAATTTCATCAAACCCATCCTAATTTCTTCAAACCCATGCTAAATTGCTCAAACCTCAGGTAAATTTTCAAACCACATAAATTTTCGTTCGGTTTCATCAAACCCATCCTAATTTCGTCAAACCCATGCTAAATATGTCAAACCTCACATAAATTTTCAAACCTCACATAAATTTTCGTTCGGTTTCATCAAACCCATCCTAATTTCTTCAAACCCATGCTAAATTGCTCAAACCTCACATAAATTTTCAAACCACATAAATTTTCGTTCGGTTTCATCAAACCCATCCTAATTTCATCAAACCCATCCTAATTTCTTCAAACCCATGCTAAATTGCTCAAACCTCAGGTAAATTTTCAAACCACATAAATTTTCGTTCGGTTTCATCAAACCCATCCTAATTTCGTCAAACCCATGCTAAATATGTCAAACCTCACATAAATTTTCAAACCTCACATAAATTTTCGTTCGGTTTCATCAAACCCATCCTAATTTCTTCAAACCCATGCTAAATTGCTCAAACCTCACATAAATTTTCAAACCACATAAATTTTCGTTCGGTTTCATCGAACCCATCCTAATTTCTTCAAACCCATGCTAATTTGCTCAAACCTCAGATAAATTTTCAAACCTCATAAATTTTCGTTCGGATTCATCAAACCCATCCTAATTTCATCAAACCCATCCTAATTTCTTCAAACCCATGCTAAATTGCTCAAACCTCAGGTAAATTTTCAAACCACATAAATTTTCGTTCGGTTTCATCAAACCCATCCTAATTTCGTCAAACCCATGCTAAATATGTCAAACCTCACATAAATTTTCAAACCACATAAATTTTCGTTCGGTTTCATCAAACCCATCCTAATTTCTTCAAACCCATGCTAATTTGCTCAAACCTCAGATAAATTTTCAAACCTCATAAATTTTCGTTCGGATTCATCAAACCCATCCTAATTTCGTCAAACCCATGCTAATTTTGTCAAACCTCACATAAATTTTCAAACCTCACATAAATTTTCGTTCGGTTTCATCAAACCCATCCTAATTTCTTCAAACCCATGCTAAATTGCTCAAACCTCACATAAATTTTCAAACCACATAAATTTTCGTTCGGTTTCATCAAACCCATCCTAATTTCATCAAACCCATCCTAATTTCTTCAAACCCATGCTAAATTGCTCAAACCTCAGGTAAATTTTCAAACCACATAAATTTTCGTTCGGTTTCATCAAACCCATCCTAATTTCGTCAAACCCATGCTAAATATGTCAAACCTCACATAAATTTTCAAACCTCACATAAATTTTCGTTCGGTTTCATCAAACCCATCCTAATTTCTTCAAACCCATGCTAAATTGCTCAAACCTCACATAAATTTTCAAACCACATAAATTTTCGTTCGGTTTCATCAAACCCATCCTAATTTCTTCAAACCCATGCTAATTTGCTCAAACCTCAGATAAATTTTCAAACCTCATAAATTTTCGTTCGGATTCATCAAACCCATCCTAATTTCATCAAACCCATCCTAATTTCTTCAAACCCATGCTAAATTGCTCAAACCTCACATACATTTTCAAACCACATAAATTTTCGTTCGGTTTCATCAAACCCATCCTAATTTCATCAAACCCATCCTAATTTCTTCAAACCCATGCTAAATTGCTCAAACCTCAGGTAAATTTTCAAACCACATAAATTTTCGTTCGGTTTCATCAAACCCATCCTAATTTCGTCAAACCCATGCTAAATATGTCAAACCTCACATAAATTTTCAAACCTCACATAAATTTTCGTTCGGTTTCATCAAACCCATCCTAATTTCTTCAAACCCATGCTAAATTGCTCAAACCTCACATAAATTTTCAAACCACATAAATTTTCGTTCGGTTTCATCAAACCCATCCTAATTTCTTCAAACCCATGCTAATTTGCTCAAACCTCAGATAAATTTTCAAACCTCATAAATTTTCGTTCGGATTCATCAAACCCATCCTAATTTCATCAAACCCATCCTAATTTCTTCAAACCCATGCTAAATTGCTCAAACCTCAGGTAAATTTTCAAACCACATAAATTTTCGTTCGGTTTCATCAAACCCATCCTAATTTCGTCAAACCCATGCTAAATATGTCAAACCTCACATAAATTTTCAAACCACATAAATTTTCGTTCGGTTTCATCAAACCCATCCTAATTTCGTCAAACCCATGCTAAATATGTCAAACCTCACATAAATTTTCAAACCACATAAATTTTCGTTCGGTTTCATCAAACCCATCCTAATTTCTTCAAACCCATGCTAATTTGCTCAAACCTCAGATACATTTTCAAACCTCATAAATTTTCGTTCGGATTCATCAAACCCATCCTAATTTCGTCAAACCCATGCTAATTTTGTCAAACCTCACATAAATTTTCAAACCTCACATAAATTTTCGTTCGGTTTCATCAAACCCATCCTAATTTCTTCAAACCCATGCTAAATTGCTCAAACCTCACATAAATTTTCAAACCACATAAATTTTCGTTCGGTTTCATCAAACCCATCCTAATTTCATCAAACCCATCCTAATTTCTTCAAACCCATGCTAAATTGCTCAAACCTCAGGTAAATTTTCAAACCACATAAATTTTCGTTCGGTTTCATCAAACCCATCCTAATTTCGTCAAACCCATGCTAAATATGTCAAACCTCACATAAATTTTCAAACCTCACATAAATTTTCGTTCGGTTTCATCAAACCCATCCTAATTTCTTCAAACCCATGCTAAATTGCTCAAACCTCACATAAATTTTCAAACCACATAAATTTTCGTTCGGTTTCATCAAACCCATCCTAATTTCTTCAAACCCATGCTAATTTGCTCAAACCTCAGATAAATTTTCAAACCTCATAAATTTTCGTTCGGATTCATCAAACCCATCCTAATTTCATCAAACCCATCCTAATTTCTTCAAACCCATGCTAAATTGCTCAAACCTCAGGTAAATTTTCAAACCACATAAATTTTCGTTCGGTTTCATCAAACCCATCCTAATTTCGTCAAACCCATGCTAAATATGTCAAACCTCACATAAATTTTCAAACCACATAAATTTTCGTTCGGTTTCATCAAACCCATCCTAATTTCTTCAAACCCATGCTAATTTGCTCAAACCTCAGATAAATTTTCAAACCTCATAAATTTTCGTTCGGATTCATCAAACCCATCCTAATTTCGTCAAACCCATGCTAATTTTGTCAAACCTCACATAAATTTTCAAACCTCACATAAATTTTCGTTCGGTTTCATCAAACCCATCCTAATTTCTTCAAACCCATGCTAAATTGCTCAAACCTCACATAAATTTTCAAACCACATAAATTTTCGTTCGGTTTCATCAAACCCATCCTAATTTCATCAAACCCATCCTAATTTCTTCAAACCCATGCTAAATTGCTCAAACCTCAGGTAAATTTTCAAACCACATAAATTTTCGTTCGGTTTCATCAAACCCATCCTAATTTCGTCAAACCCATGCTAAATATGTCAAACCTCACATAAATTTTCAAACCTCACATAAATTTTGGTTCGGTTTCATCAAACCCATCCTAATTTCTTCAAACCCATGCTAAATTGCTCAAACCTCACATAAATTTTCAAACCACATAAATTTTCGTTCGGTTTCATCAAACCCATCCTAATTTCATCAAACCCATCCTAATTTCTTCAAACCCATGCTAAATTGCTCAAACCTCAGGTAAATTTTCAAACCACATAAATTTTCGTTCGGTTTCATCAAACCCATCCTAATTTCGTCAAACCCATGCTAAATATGTCAAACCTCACATAAATTTTCAAACCTCACATAAATTTTCGTTCGGTTTCATCAAACCCATCCTAATTTCTTCAAACCCATGCTAAATTGCTCAAACCTCACATAAATTTTCAAACCACATAAATTTTCGTTCGGTTTCATCAAACCCATCTTAATTTCTTCAAACCCATGCTAATTTGCTCAAACCTCAGATAAATTTTCAAACCTCATAAATTTTCGTTCGGATTCATCAAACCCATCCTAATTTCATCAAACCCATCCTAATTTCTTCAAACCCATGCTAAATTGCTCAAACCTCACATAAATTTTCAAACCACATAAATTTTCGTTCGGTTTCATCAAACCCATCCTAATTTCATCAAACCCATCCTAATTTCTTCAAACCCATGCTAAATTGCTCAAACCTCAGGTAAATTTTCAAACCACATAAATTTTCGTTCGGTTTCATCAAACCCATCCTAATTTCGTCAAACCCATGCTAAATATGTCAAACCTCACATAAATTTTCGTTCGGTTTCATCAAACCCATCCTAATTTCTTCAAACCCATGCTAAATTGCTCAAACCTCACATAAATTTTCAAACCACATAAATTTTCGTTCGGTTTCATCAAACCCATCCTAATTTCATCAAACCCATCCTAATTTCTTCAAACCCATGCTAAATTGCTCAAACCTCAGGTAAATTTTCAAACCACATAAATTTTCGTTCGGTTTCATCAAACCCATCCTAATTTCGTCAAACCCATGCTAAATATGTCAAACCTCACATAAATTTTCAAACCTCACATAAATTTTCGTTCGGTTTCATCAAACCCATCCTAATTTCTTCAAACCCATGCTAAATTGCTCAAACCTCACATAAATTTTCAAACCACATAAATTTTCGTTCGGTTTCATCAAACCCATCCTAATTTCTTCAAACCCATGATAATTTGCTCAAACCTCAGATAAATTTTCAAACCTCATAAATTTTCGTTCGGATTCATCAAACCCATCCTAATTTCATCAAACCCATCCTAATTTCTTCAAACCCATGCTAAATTGCTCAAACCTCACATAAATTTTCAAACCACATAAATTTTCGTTCGGTTTCATCAAACCCATCCTAATTACTTCAAACCCATGCTAATTTGCTCAAACCTCAGATAAATTTTCAAACCTCATAAATTTTCGTTCGGATTCATCAAACCCATCCTAATTTCGTCAAACCCATGCTAATTTTGTCAAACCTCACATAAATTTTCAAACCTCACATAAATTTTCGTTCGGTTTCATCAAACCCATCCTAATTTCTTCAAACCCATGCTAATTTGCTCAAACCTCAGATAAATTTTCAAACCTCATAAATTTTCGTTCGGATTCATCAAACCCATCCTAATTTCATCAAACCCATCCTAATTTCTTCAAACCCATGCTAAATTGCTCAAACCTCACATAAATTTTCAAACCACATAAATTTTCGTTCGGTTTCATCAAACCCATCCTAATTTCATCAAACCCATCCTAATTTCTTCAAACCCATGCTAAATTGCTCAAACCTCAGGTAAATTTTCAAACCACATAAATTTTCGTTCGGTTTCATCAAACCCATCCTAATTTCGTCAAACCCATGCTAAATATGTCAAACCTCACATAAATTTTCGTTCGGTTTCATCAAACCCATCCTAATTTCTTCAAACCCATGCTAAATTGCTCAAACCTCACATAAATTTTCAAACCACATAAATTTTCGTTCGGTTTCATCAAACCCATCCTAATTTCATCAAACCCATCCTAATTTCTTCAAACCCATGCTAAATTGCTCAAACCTCAGGTAAATTTTCAAACCACATAAATTTTCGTTCGGTTTCATCAAACCCATCCTAATTTCGTCAAACCCATGCTAAATATGTCAAACCTCACATAAATTTTCAAACCTCACATAAATTTTCGTTCGGTTTCATCAAACCCATCCTAATTTCTTCAAACCCATGCTAAATTGCTCAAACCTCACATAAATTTTCAAACCACATAAATTTTCGTTCGGTTTCATCAAACCCATCCTAATTTCTTCAAACCCATGCTAATTTGCTCAAACCTCAGATAAATTTTCAAACCTCATAAATTTTCGTTCGGATTCATCAAACCCATCCTAATTTCATCAAACCCATCCTAATTTCTTCAAACCCATGCTAAATTGCTCAAACCTCACATAAATTTTCAAACCACATAAATTTTCGTTCGGTTTCATCAAACCCATCCTAATTTCATCAAACCCATCCTAATTTCTTCAAACCCATGCTAAATTGCTCAAACCTCAGGTAAATTTTCAAACCACATAAATTTTCGTTCGGTTTCATCAAACCCATCCTAATTTCGTCAAACCCATGCTAAATATGTCAAACCTCACATAAATTTTCAAACCCTCACATAAATTTTCGTTCGGTTTCAATCAAACCCATCCTAATTTCTTCAAACCCATGCTAATTTGCTCAAACCTCAGATAAATTTTCAAACCTCATAAATTTTCGTTCGGATTCATCAAACCCATCCTAATTTCATCAAACCCATCCTAATTTCTTCAAACCATGCTAAATTGCTCAACCTCAGGTAAATTTTCAAACCACATAAATTTTCGTTCGGTTTCATCAAACCCTTCCTAATTTCGTCAAACCCATGCTAAATATGTCAAACCTCACATAAATTTTCAAACCACATAAATTTTCGTTCGGTTTCATCAAACCCATCCTAATTTCTTCAAACCCATGCTAATTTGCTCAAACCTCAGATAAATTTTCAAACCTCATAAATTTTCGTTCGGATTCATCAAACACCATCCTAATTTCGTCAAACCCATGCTAATTTTGTCAAACCTCACATAAATTTTCAAACCTCACATAAATTTTCGTTCGGTTTCATCAAACCCATCCTAATTTCTTCAAACCCATGCTAAATTGCTCAAACCTCACATAAATTTTCAAACCACATAAATTTTCGTTCGGTTTCATCAAACCCATCCTAATTTCATCAAACCCATCCTAATTTCTTCAAACCCATGCTAAATTGCTCAAACCTCAGGTAAATTTTCAAACCACATAAATTTTCGTTCGGTTTCATCAAACCCATCCTAATTTCGTCAAACCCATGCTAAATATGTCAAACCTCACATAAATTTTCAAACCTCACATAAATTTTCGTTCGGTTTCATCAAACCATCCTAATTTCTTCAAACCCATGCTAAATTGCTCAAACCTCACATAAATTTTCAAACCACATAAATTTTCGTTCGGTTTCATCAAACCCATCCTAATTTCATCAAACCCATCCTAATTTCTTCAAACCCATGCTAAATTGCTCAAACCTCAGGTAAATTTTCAAACCACATAAATTTTCGTTCGGTTTCATCAAACCCATCCTAATTTCATCAAACCCATCCTAATTTCTTCAAACCCATGCTAAATTGCTCAAACCTCAGGTAAATTTTCAAACCACATAAATTTTCGTTCGGTTTCATCAAACCCATCCTAATTTCGTCAAACCCATGCTAAATATGTCAAACCTCACATAAATTTTCGTTCGGTTTCATCAAACCCATCCTAATTTCTTCAAACCCATGCTAAATTGCTCAAACCTCACATAAATTTTCAAACCACATAAATTTTCGTTCGGTTTCATCAAACCCATCCTAATTTCATCAAACCCATCCTAATTTCTTCAAACCCATGCTAAATTGCTCAAACCTCAGGTAAATTTTCAAACCACATAAATTTTCGTTCGGTTTCATCAAACCCATCCTAATTTCGTCAAACCCATGCTAAATATGTCAAACCTCACATAAATTTTCAAACCTCACATAAATTTTCGTTCGGTTTCATCAAACCCATCCTAATTTCTTCAAACCCATGCTAAATTGCTCAAACCTCACATAAATTTTCAAACCACATAAATTTTCGTTCGGTTTCATCAAACCCATCCTAATTTCTTCAAACCCATGCTAATTTGCTCAAACCTCAGATAAATTTTCAAACCTCATAAATTTTCGTTCGGATTCATCAAACCCATCCTAATTTCATCAAACCCATCCTAATTTCTTCAAACCCATGCTAAATTGCTCAAACCTCACATAAATTTTCAAACCACATAAATTTTCGTTCGGTTTCATCAAACCCATCCTAATTTCATCAAACCCATCCTAATTTCTTCAAACCCATGCTAAATTGCTCAAACCTCAGGTAAATTTTCAAACCACATAAATTTTCGTTCGGTTTCATCAAACCCATCCTAATTTCGTCAAACCCATGCTAAATATGTCAAACCTCACATAAATTTTCAAACCTCACATAAATTTTCGTTCG
Source organism: Rutpela maculata (assembly GCA_936432065.2). Taxonomy (NCBI): domain Eukaryota; kingdom Metazoa; phylum Arthropoda; class Insecta; order Coleoptera; family Cerambycidae; genus Rutpela; species Rutpela maculata. Next base: position 74,270 of record CAKZFB020000120.1, read on the forward strand.
GTTTCATCAAACCCATCCTAATTTCTTCAAACCCATGCTAATTTGGTCAAACCTCAGATAAATTTTCAAACCTCATAAATTTTCGTTCGGATTCATCAAACCCATCCTAATTTCATCAAACCCATCCTAATTTCTTCAAACCCATGCTAAATTGCTCAAACCTCAGGTAAATTTTCAAACCACATAAATTTTCGTTCGGTTTCATCAAACCCATCCTAATTTCGTCAAACCCATGCTAAATATGTCAAACCTCACATAAATTTTCAAACCACATAAATTTTCGTTCGGTTTCATCAAACCCATCCTAATTTCTTCAAACCCATGCTAATTTGCTCAAACCTCAGATAAATTTTCAAACCTCATAAATTTTCGTTCGGATTCATCAAACCCATCCTAATTTCGTCAAACCCATGCTAATTTTGTCAAACCTCACATAAATTTTCAAACCTCACATAAATTTTCGTTCGGTTTCATCAAACCCATCCTAATTTCTTCAAACCCATGCTAAATTGCTCAAACCTCACATAAATTTTCAAACCACATAAATTTTCGTTCGGTTTCATCAAACCCATCCTAATTTCATCAAACCCATCCTAATTTCTTCAAACCCATGCTAAATTGCTCAAACCTCAGGTAAATTTTCAAACCACATAAATTTTCGTTCGGTTTCATCAAACCCATCCTAATTTCGTCAAACCCATGCTAAATATGTCAAACCTCACATAAATTTTCAAACCTCACATAAATTTTCGTTCGGTTTCATCAAACCCATCCTAATTTCTTCAAACCCATGCTAAATTGCTCAAACCTCACATAAATTTTCAAACCACATAAATTTTCGTTCGGTTTCATCAAACCCATCCTAATTTCATCAAACCCATCCTAATTTCTTCAAACCCATGCTAAATTGCTCAAACCTCAGGTAAATTTTCAAACCACATAAATTTTCGTTCGGTTTCATCAAACCCATCCTAATTTCGTCAAACCCATGCTAAATATGTCAAACCTCACATAAATTTTCAAACCTCACATAAATTTTCGTTCGGTTTCATCAAACCCATCCTAATTTCTTCAAACCCATGCTAAATTGCTCAAACCTCACATAAATTTTCAAACCACATAAATTTTCGTTCGGTTTCATCGAACCCATCCTAATTTCTTCAAACCCATGCTAATTTGCTCAAACCTCAGATAAATTTTCAAACCTCATAAATTTTCGTTCGGATTCATCAAACCCATCCTAATTTCATCAAACCCATCCTAATTTCTTCAAACCCATGCTAAATTGCTCAAACCTCAGGTAAATTTTCAAACCACATAAATTTTCGTTCGGTTTCATCAAACCCATCCTAATTTCGTCAAACCCATGCTAAATATGTCAAACCTCACATAAATTTTCAAACCACATAAATTTTCGTTCGGTTTCATCAAACCCATCCTAATTTCTTCAAACCCATGCTAATTTGCTCAAACCTCAGATAAATTTTCAAACCTCATAAATTTTCGTTCGGATTCATCAAACCCATCCTAATTTCGTCAAACCCATGCTAATTTTGTCAAACCTCACATAAATTTTCAAACCTCACATAAATTTTCGTTCGGTTTCATCAAACCCATCCTAATTTCTTCAAACCCATGCTAAATTGCTCAAACCTCACATAAATTTTCAAACCACATAAATTTTCGTTCGGTTTCATCAAACCCATCCTAATTTCATCAAACCCATCCTAATTTCTTCAAACCCATGCTAAATTGCTCAAACCTCAGGTAAATTTTCAAACCACATAAATTTTCGTTCGGTTTCATCAAACCCATCCTAATTTCGTCAAACCCATGCTAAATATGTCAAACCTCACATAAATTTTCAAACCTCACATAAATTTTCGTTCGGTTTCATCAAACCCATCCTAATTTCTTCAAACCCATGCTAAATTGCTCAAACCTCACATAAATTTTCAAACCACATAAATTTTCGTTCGGTTTCATCAAACCCATCCTAATTTCTTCAAACCCATGCTAATTTGCTCAAACCTCAGATAAATTTTCAAACCTCATAAATTTTCGTTCGGATTCATCAAACCCATCCTAATTTCATCAAACCCATCCTAATTTCTTCAAACCCATGCTAAATTGCTCAAACCTCACATACATTTTCAAACCACATAAATTTTCGTTCGGTTTCATCAAACCCATCCTAATTTCATCAAACCCATCCTAATTTCTTCAAACCCATGCTAAATTGCTCAAACCTCAGGTAAATTTTCAAACCACATAAATTTTCGTTCGGTTTCATCAAACCCATCCTAATTTCGTCAAACCCATGCTAAATATGTCAAACCTCACATAAATTTTCAAACCTCACATAAATTTTCGTTCGGTTTCATCAAACCCATCCTAATTTCTTCAAACCCATGCTAAATTGCTCAAACCTCACATAAATTTTCAAACCACATAAATTTTCGTTCGGTTTCATCAAACCCATCCTAATTTCTTCAAACCCATGCTAATTTGCTCAAACCTCAGATAAATTTTCAAACCTCATAAATTTTCGTTCGGATTCATCAAACCCATCCTAATTTCATCAAACCCATCCTAATTTCTTCAAACCCATGCTAAATTGCTCAAACCTCAGGTAAATTTTCAAACCACATAAATTTTCGTTCGGTTTCATCAAACCCATCCTAATTTCGTCAAACCCATGCTAAATATGTCAAACCTCACATAAATTTTCAAACCACATAAATTTTCGTTCGGTTTCATCAAACCCATCCTAATTTCGTCAAACCCATGCTAAATATGTCAAACCTCACATAAATTTTCAAACCACATAAATTTTCGTTCGGTTTCATCAAACCCATCCTAATTTCTTCAAACCCATGCTAATTTGCTCAAACCTCAGATACATTTTCAAACCTCATAAATTTTCGTTCGGATTCATCAAACCCATCCTAATTTCGTCAAACCCATGCTAATTTTGTCAAACCTCACATAAATTTTCAAACCTCACATAAATTTTCGTTCGGTTTCATCAAACCCATCCTAATTTCTTCAAACCCATGCTAAATTGCTCAAACCTCACATAAATTTTCAAACCACATAAATTTTCGTTCGGTTTCATCAAACCCATCCTAATTTCATCAAACCCATCCTAATTTCTTCAAACCCATGCTAAATTGCTCAAACCTCAGGTAAATTTTCAAACCACATAAATTTTCGTTCGGTTTCATCAAACCCATCCTAATTTCGTCAAACCCATGCTAAATATGTCAAACCTCACATAAATTTTCAAACCTCACATAAATTTTCGTTCGGTTTCATCAAACCCATCCTAATTTCTTCAAACCCATGCTAAATTGCTCAAACCTCACATAAATTTTCAAACCACATAAATTTTCGTTCGGTTTCATCAAACCCATCCTAATTTCTTCAAACCCATGCTAATTTGCTCAAACCTCAGATAAATTTTCAAACCTCATAAATTTTCGTTCGGATTCATCAAACCCATCCTAATTTCATCAAACCCATCCTAATTTCTTCAAACCCATGCTAAATTGCTCAAACCTCAGGTAAATTTTCAAACCACATAAATTTTCGTTCGGTTTCATCAAACCCATCCTAATTTCGTCAAACCCATGCTAAATATGTCAAACCTCACATAAATTTTCAAACCACATAAATTTTCGTTCGGTTTCATCAAACCCATCCTAATTTCTTCAAACCCATGCTAATTTGCTCAAACCTCAGATAAATTTTCAAACCTCATAAATTTTCGTTCGGATTCATCAAACCCATCCTAATTTCGTCAAACCCATGCTAATTTTGTCAAACCTCACATAAATTTTCAAACCTCACATAAATTTTCGTTCGGTTTCATCAAACCCATCCTAATTTCTTCAAACCCATGCTAAATTGCTCAAACCTCACATAAATTTTCAAACCACATAAATTTTCGTTCGGTTTCATCAAACCCATCCTAATTTCATCAAACCCATCCTAATTTCTTCAAACCCATGCTAAATTGCTCAAACCTCAGGTAAATTTTCAAACCACATAAATTTTCGTTCGGTTTCATCAAACCCATCCTAATTTCGTCAAACCCATGCTAAATATGTCAAACCTCACATAAATTTTCAAACCTCACATAAATTTTGGTTCGGTTTCATCAAACCCATCCTAATTTCTTCAAACCCATGCTAAATTGCTCAAACCTCACATAAATTTTCAAACCACATAAATTTTCGTTCGGTTTCATCAAACCCATCCTAATTTCATCAAACCCATCCTAATTTCTTCAAACCCATGCTAAATTGCTCAAACCTCAGGTAAATTTTCAAACCACATAAATTTTCGTTCGGTTTCATCAAACCCATCCTAATTTCGTCAAACCCATGCTAAATATGTCAAACCTCACATAAATTTTCAAACCTCACATAAATTTTCGTTCGGTTTCATCAAACCCATCCTAATTTCTTCAAACCCATGCTAAATTGCTCAAACCTCACATAAATTTTCAAACCACATAAATTTTCGTTCGGTTTCATCAAACCCATCTTAATTTCTTCAAACCCATGCTAATTTGCTCAAACCTCAGATAAATTTTCAAACCTCATAAATTTTCGTTCGGATTCATCAAACCCATCCTAATTTCATCAAACCCATCCTAATTTCTTCAAACCCATGCTAAATTGCTCAAACCTCACATAAATTTTCAAACCACATAAATTTTCGTTCGGTTTCATCAAACCCATCCTAATTTCATCAAACCCATCCTAATTTCTTCAAACCCATGCTAAATTGCTCAAACCTCAGGTAAATTTTCAAACCACATAAATTTTCGTTCGGTTTCATCAAACCCATCCTAATTTCGTCAAACCCATGCTAAATATGTCAAACCTCACATAAATTTTCGTTCGGTTTCATCAAACCCATCCTAATTTCTTCAAACCCATGCTAAATTGCTCAAACCTCACATAAATTTTCAAACCACATAAATTTTCGTTCGGTTTCATCAAACCCATCCTAATTTCATCAAACCCATCCTAATTTCTTCAAACCCATGCTAAATTGCTCAAACCTCAGGTAAATTTTCAAACCACATAAATTTTCGTTCGGTTTCATCAAACCCATCCTAATTTCGTCAAACCCATGCTAAATATGTCAAACCTCACATAAATTTTCAAACCTCACATAAATTTTCGTTCGGTTTCATCAAACCCATCCTAATTTCTTCAAACCCATGCTAAATTGCTCAAACCTCACATAAATTTTCAAACCACATAAATTTTCGTTCGGTTTCATCAAACCCATCCTAATTTCTTCAAACCCATGATAATTTGCTCAAACCTCAGATAAATTTTCAAACCTCATAAATTTTCGTTCGGATTCATCAAACCCATCCTAATTTCATCAAACCCATCCTAATTTCTTCAAACCCATGCTAAATTGCTCAAACCTCACATAAATTTTCAAACCACATAAATTTTCGTTCGGTTTCATCAAACCCATCCTAATTACTTCAAACCCATGCTAATTTGCTCAAACCTCAGATAAATTTTCAAACCTCATAAATTTTCGTTCGGATTCATCAAACCCATCCTAATTTCGTCAAACCCATGCTAATTTTGTCAAACCTCACATAAATTTTCAAACCTCACATAAATTTTCGTTCGGTTTCATCAAACCCATCCTAATTTCTTCAAACCCATGCTAATTTGCTCAAACCTCAGATAAATTTTCAAACCTCATAAATTTTCGTTCGGATTCATCAAACCCATCCTAATTTCATCAAACCCATCCTAATTTCTTCAAACCCATGCTAAATTGCTCAAACCTCACATAAATTTTCAAACCACATAAATTTTCGTTCGGTTTCATCAAACCCATCCTAATTTCATCAAACCCATCCTAATTTCTTCAAACCCATGCTAAATTGCTCAAACCTCAGGTAAATTTTCAAACCACATAAATTTTCGTTCGGTTTCATCAAACCCATCCTAATTTCGTCAAACCCATGCTAAATATGTCAAACCTCACATAAATTTTCGTTCGGTTTCATCAAACCCATCCTAATTTCTTCAAACCCATGCTAAATTGCTCAAACCTCACATAAATTTTCAAACCACATAAATTTTCGTTCGGTTTCATCAAACCCATCCTAATTTCATCAAACCCATCCTAATTTCTTCAAACCCATGCTAAATTGCTCAAACCTCAGGTAAATTTTCAAACCACATAAATTTTCGTTCGGTTTCATCAAACCCATCCTAATTTCGTCAAACCCATGCTAAATATGTCAAACCTCACATAAATTTTCAAACCTCACATAAATTTTCGTTCGGTTTCATCAAACCCATCCTAATTTCTTCAAACCCATGCTAAATTGCTCAAACCTCACATAAATTTTCAAACCACATAAATTTTCGTTCGGTTTCATCAAACCCATCCTAATTTCTTCAAACCCATGCTAATTTGCTCAAACCTCAGATAAATTTTCAAACCTCATAAATTTTCGTTCGGATTCATCAAACCCATCCTAATTTCATCAAACCCATCCTAATTTCTTCAAACCCATGCTAAATTGCTCAAACCTCACATAAATTTTCAAACCACATAAATTTTCGTTCGGTTTCATCAAACCCATCCTAATTTCATCAAACCCATCCTAATTTCTTCAAACCCATGCTAAATTGCTCAAACCTCAGGTAAATTTTCAAACCACATAAATTTTCGTTCGGTTTCATCAAACCCATCCTAATTTCGTCAAACCCATGCTAAATATGTCAAACCTCACATAAATTTTCAAACCTCACATAAATTTTCGTTCGGTTTCATCAAACCCATCCTAATTTCTTCAAACCCATGCTAATTTGCTCAAACCTCAGATAAATTTTCAAACCTCATAAATTTTCGTTCGGATTCATCAAACCCATCCTAATTTCATCAAACCCATCCTAATTTCTTCAAACCCATGCTAAATTGCTCAAACCTCAGGTAAATTTTCAAACCACATAAATTTTCGTTCGGTTTCATCAAACCCATCCTAATTTCGTCAAACCCATGCTAAATATGTCAAACCTCACATAAATTTTCAAACCACATAAATTTTCGTTCGGTTTCATCAAACCCATCCTAATTTCTTCAAACCCATGCTAATTTGCTCAAACCTCAGATAAATTTTCAAACCTCATAAATTTTCGTTCGGATTCATCAAACCCATCCTAATTTCGTCAAACCCATGCTAATTTTGTCAAACCTCACATAAATTTTCAAACCTCACATAAATTTTCGTTCGGTTTCATCAAACCCATCCTAATTTCTTCAAACCCATGCTAAATTGCTCAAACCTCACATAAATTTTCAAACCACATAAATTTTCGTTCGGTTTCATCAAACCCATCCTAATTTCATCAAACCCATCCTAATTTCTTCAAACCCATGCTAAATTGCTCAAACCTCAGGTAAATTTTCAAACCACATAAATTTTCGTTCGGTTTCATCAAACCCATCCTAATTTCGTCAAACCCATGCTAAATATGTCAAACCTCACATAAATTTTCAAACCTCACATAAATTTTCGTTCGGTTTCATCAAACCCATCCTAATTTCTTCAAACCCATGCTAAATTGCTCAAACCTCACATAAATTTTCAAACCACATAAATTTTCGTTCGGTTTCATCGAACCCATCCTAATTTCTTCAAACCCATGCTAATTTGCTCAAACCTCAGATAAATTTTCAAACCTCATAAATTTTCGTTCGGATTCATCAAACCCATCCTAATTTCATCAAACCCATCCTAATTTCTTCAAACCCATGCTAAATTGCTCAAACCTCAGGTAAATTTTCAAACCACATAAATTTTCGTTCGGTTTCATCAAACCCATCCTAATTTCGTCAAACCCATGCTAAATATGTCAAACCTCACATAAATTTTCAAACCACATAAATTTTCGTTCGGTTTCATCAAACCCATCCTAATTTCTTCAAACCCATGCTAATTTGCTCAAACCTCAGATAAATTTTCAAACCTCATAAATTTTCGTTCGGATTCATCAAACCCATCCTAATTTCGTCAAACCCATGCTAATTTTGTCAAACCTCACATAAATTTTCAAACCTCACATAAATTTTCGTTCGGTTTCATCAAACCCATCCTAATTTCTTCAAACCCATGCTAAATTGCTCAAACCTCACATAAATTTTCAAACCACATAAATTTTCGTTCGGTTTCATCAAACCCATCCTAATTTCATCAAACCCATCCTAATTTCTTCAAACCCATGCTAAATTGCTCAAACCTCAGGTAAATTTTCAAACCACATAAATTTTCGTTCGGTTTCATCAAACCCATCCTAATTTCGTCAAACCCATGCTAAATATGTCAAACCTCACATAAATTTTCAAACCTCACATAAATTTTCGTTCGGTTTCATCAAACCCATCCTAATTTCTTCAAACCCATGCTAAATTGCTCAAACCTCACATAAATTTTCAAACCACATAAATTTTCGTTCGGTTTCATCAAACCCATCCTAATTTCTTCAAACCCATGCTAATTTGCTCAAACCTCAGATAAATTTTCAAACCTCATAAATTTTCGTTCGGATTCATCAAACCCATCCTAATTTCATCAAACCCATCCTAATTTCTTCAAACCCATGCTAAATTGCTCAAACCTCACATAAATTTTCAAACCACATAAATTTTCGTTCGGTTTCATCAAACCCATCCTAATTTCATCAAACCCATCCTAATTTCTTCAAACCCATGCTAAATTGCTCAAACCTCAGGTAAATTTTCAAACCACATAAATTTTCGTTCGGTTTCATCAAACCCATCCTAATTTCGTCAAACCCATGCTAAATATGTCAAACCTCACATAAATTTTCGTTCGGTTTCATCAAACCCATCCTAATTTCTTCAAACCCATGCTAAATTGCTCAAACCTCACATAAATTTTCAAACCACATAAATTTTCGTTCGGTTTCATCAAACCCATCCTAATTTCATCAAACCCATCCTAATTTCTTCAAACCCATGCTAAATTGCTCAAACCTCAGGTAAATTTTCAAACCACATAAATTTTCGTTCGGTTTCATCAAACCCATCCTAATTTCGTCAAACCCATGCTAAATATGTCAAACCTCACATAAATTTTCAAACCTCACATAAATTTTCGTTCGGTTTCATCAAACCCATCCTAATTTCTTCAAACCCATGCTAAATTGCTCAAACCTCACATAAATTTTCAAACCACATAAATTTTCGTTCGGTTTCATCAAACCCATCCTAATTTCTTCAAACCCATGCTAATTTGCTCAAACCTCAGATAAATTTTCAAACCTCATAAATTTTCGTTCGGATTCATCAAACCCATCCTAATTTCATCAAACCCATCCTAATTTCTTCAAACCCATGCTAAATTGCTCAAACCTCACATACATTTTCAAACCACATAAATTTTCGTTCGGTTTCATCAAACCCATCCTAATTTCATCAAACCCATCCTAATTTCTTCAAACCCATGCTAAATTGCTCAAACCTCAGGTAAATTTTCAAACCACATAAATTTTCGTTCGGTTTCATCAAACCCATCCTAATTTCGTCAAACCCATGCTAAATATGTCAAACCTCACATAAATTTTCAAACCTCACATAAATTTTCGTTCGGTTTCATCAAACCCATCCTAATTTCTTCAAACCCATGCTAAATTGCTCAAACCTCACATAAATTTTCAAACCACATAAATTTTCGTTCGGTTTCATCAAACCCATCCTAATTTCTTCAAACCCATGCTAATTTGCTCAAACCTCAGATAAATTTTCAAACCTCATAAATTTTCGTTCGGATTCATCAAACCCATCCTAATTTCATCAAACCCATCCTAATTTCTTCAAACCCATGCTAAATTGCTCAAACCTCAGGTAAATTTTCAAACCACATAAATTTTCGTTCGGTTTCATCAAACCCATCCTAATTTCGTCAAACCCATGCTAAATATGTCAAACCTCACATAAATTTTCAAACCACATAAATTTTCGTTCGGTTTCATCAAACCCATCCTAATTTCGTCAAACCCATGCTAAATATGTCAAACCTCACATAAATTTTCAAACCACATAAATTTTCGTTCGGTTTCATCAAACCCATCCTAATTTCTTCAAACCCATGCTAATTTGCTCAAACCTCAGATACATTTTCAAACCTCATAAATTTTCGTTCGGATTCATCAAACCCATCCTAATTTCGTCAAACCCATGCTAATTTTGTCAAACCTCACATAAATTTTCAAACCTCACATAAATTTTCGTTCGGTTTCATCAAACCCATCCTAATTTCTTCAAACCCATGCTAAATTGCTCAAACCTCACATAAATTTTCAAACCACATAAATTTTCGTTCGGTTTCATCAAACCCATCCTAATTTCATCAAACCCATCCTAATTTCTTCAAACCCATGCTAAATTGCTCAAACCTCAGGTAAATTTTCAAACCACATAAATTTTCGTTCGGTTTCATCAAACCCATCCTAATTTCGTCAAACCCATGCTAAATATGTCAAACCTCACATAAATTTTCAAACCTCACATAAATTTTCGTTCGGTTTCATCAAACCCATCCTAATTTCTTCAAACCCATGCTAAATTGCTCAAACCTCACATAAATTTTCAAACCACATAAATTTTCGTTCGGTTTCATCAAACCCATCCTAATTTCTTCAAACCCATGCTAATTTGCTCAAACCTCAGATAAATTTTCAAACCTCATAAATTTTCGTTCGGATTCATCAAACCCATCCTAATTTCATCAAACCCATCCTAATTTCTTCAAACCCATGCTAAATTGCTCAAACCTCAGGTAAATTTTCAAACCACATAAATTTTCGTTCGGTTTCATCAAACCCATCCTAATTTCGTCAAACCCATGCTAAATATGTCAAACCTCACATAAATTTTCAAACCACATAAATTTTCGTTCGGTTTCATCAAACCCATCCTAATTTCTTCAAACCCATGCTAATTTGCTCAAACCTCAGATAAATTTTCAAACCTCATAAATTTTCGTTCGGATTCATCAAACCCATCCTAATTTCGTCAAACCCATGCTAATTTTGTCAAACCTCACATAAATTTTCAAACCTCACATAAATTTTCGTTCGGTTTCATCAAACCCATCCTAATTTCTTCAAACCCATGCTAAATTGCTCAAACCTCACATAAATTTTCAAACCACATAAATTTTCGTTCGGTTTCATCAAACCCATCCTAATTTCATCAAACCCATCCTAATTTCTTCAAACCCATGCTAAATTGCTCAAACCTCAGGTAAATTTTCAAACCACATAAATTTTCGTTCGGTTTCATCAAACCCATCCTAATTTCGTCAAACCCATGCTAAATATGTCAAACCTCACATAAATTTTCAAACCTCACATAAATTTTGGTTCGGTTTCATCAAACCCATCCTAATTTCTTCAAACCCATGCTAAATTGCTCAAACCTCACATAAATTTTCAAACCACATAAATTTTCGTTCGGTTTCATCAAACCCATCCTAATTTCATCAAACCCATCCTAATTTCTTCAAACCCATGCTAAATTGCTCAAACCTCAGGTAAATTTTCAAACCACATAAATTTTCGTTCGGTTTCATCAAACCCATCCTAATTTCGTCAAACCCATGCTAAATATGTCAAACCTCACATAAATTTTCAAACCTCACATAAATTTTCGTTCGGTTTCATCAAACCCATCCTAATTTCTTCAAACCCATGCTAAATTGCTCAAACCTCACATAAATTTTCAAACCACATAAATTTTCGTTCGGTTTCATCAAACCCATCTTAATTTCTTCAAACCCATGCTAATTTGCTCAAACCTCAGATAAATTTTCAAACCTCATAAATTTTCGTTCGGATTCATCAAACCCATCCTAATTTCATCAAACCCATCCTAATTTCTTCAAACCCATGCTAAATTGCTCAAACCTCACATAAATTTTCAAACCACATAAATTTTCGTTCGGTTTCATCAAACCCATCCTAATTTCATCAAACCCATCCTAATTTCTTCAAACCCATGCTAAATTGCTCAAACCTCAGGTAAATTTTCAAACCACATAAATTTTCGTTCGGTTTCATCAAACCCATCCTAATTTCGTCAAACCCATGCTAAATATGTCAAACCTCACATAAATTTTCGTTCGGTTTCATCAAACCCATCCTAATTTCTTCAAACCCATGCTAAATTGCTCAAACCTCACATAAATTTTCAAACCACATAAATTTTCGTTCGGTTTCATCAAACCCATCCTAATTTCATCAAACCCATCCTAATTTCTTCAAACCCATGCTAAATTGCTCAAACCTCAGGTAAATTTTCAAACCACATAAATTTTCGTTCGGTTTCATCAAACCCATCCTAATTTCGTCAAACCCATGCTAAATATGTCAAACCTCACATAAATTTTCAAACCTCACATAAATTTTCGTTCGGTTTCATCAAACCCATCCTAATTTCTTCAAACCCATGCTAAATTGCTCAAACCTCACATAAATTTTCAAACCACATAAATTTTCGTTCGGTTTCATCAAACCCATCCTAATTTCTTCAAACCCATGATAATTTGCTCAAACCTCAGATAAATTTTCAAACCTCATAAATTTTCGTTCGGATTCATCAAACCCATCCTAATTTCATCAAACCCATCCTAATTTCTTCAAACCCATGCTAAATTGCTCAAACCTCACATAAATTTTCAAACCACATAAATTTTCGTTCGGTTTCATCAAACCCATCCTAATTTCATCAAACCCATCCTAATTTCTTCAAACCCATGCTAAATTGCTCAAACCTCAGGTAAATTTTCAAACCACATAAATTTTCGTTCGGTTTCATCAAACCCATCCTAATTTCGTCAAACCCATGCTAAATATGTCAAACCTCACATAAATTTTCAAACCTCACATAAATTTTCGTTCGGTTTCATCAAACCCATCCTAATTTCTTCAAACCCATGCTAAATTGCTCAAACCTCACATAAATTTTCAAACCACATAAATTTTCGTTCGGTTTCATCAAACCCATCCTAATTTCTTCAAACCCATGCTAATTTGCTCAAACCTCAGATAAATTTTCAAACCTCATAAATTTTCGTTCGGATTCATCAAACCCATCCTAATTTCATCAAACCCATCCTAATTTCTTCAAACCCATGCTAAATTGCTCAAACCTCAGGTAAATTTTCAAACCACATAAATTTTCGTTCGGTTTCATCAAACCCATCCTAATTTCGTCAAACCCATGCTAAATATGTCAAACCTCACATAAATTTTCAAACCACATAAATTTTCGTTCGGTTTCATCAAACCCATCCTAATTTCGTCAAACCCATGCTAAATATGTCAAACCTCACATAAATTTTCAAACCACATAAATTTTCGTTCGGTTTCATCAAACCCATCCTAATTTCTTCAAACCCATGCTAATTTGCTCAAACCTCAGATACATTTTCAAACCTCATAAATTTTCGTTCGGATTCATCAAACCCATCCTAATTTCGTCAAACCCATGCTAATTTTGTCAAACCTCACATAAATTTTCAAACCTCACATAAATTTTCGTTCGGTTTCATCAAACCCATCCTAATTTCTTCAAACCCATGCTAAATTGCTCAAACCTCACATAAATTTTCAAACCACATAAATTTTCGTTCGGTTTCATCAAACCCATCCTAATTTCATCAAACCCATCCTAATTTCTTCAAACCCATGCTAAATTGCTCAAACCTCAGGTAAATTTTCAAACCACATAAATTTTCGTTCGGTTTCATCAAACCCATCCTAATTTCGTCAAACCCATGCTAAATATGTCAAACCTCACATAAATATTCAAACCTCACATAAATTTTCGTTCGGTTTCATCAAACCCATCCTAATTTCTTCAAACCCATGCTAAATTGCTCAAACCTCACATAAATTTTCAAACCACATAAATTTTCGTTCGGTTTCATCAAACCCATCCTAATTTCTTCAAACCCATGCTAATTTGCTCAAACCTCAGATAAATTTTCAAACCTCATAAATTTTCGTTCGGATTCATCAAACCCATCCTAATTTCATCAAACCCATCCTAATTTCTTCAAACCCATGCTAAATTGCTCAAACCTCAGGTAAATTTTCAAACCACATAAATTTTCGTTCGGTTTCATCAAACCCATCCTAATTTCGTCAAACCCATGCTAAATATGTCAAACCTCACATAAATTTTCAAACCACATAAATTTTCGTTCGGTTTCATCAAACCCATCCTAATTTCTTCAAACCCATGCTAATTTGCTCAAACCTCAGATAAATTTTCAAACCTCATAAATTTTCGTTCGGATTCATCAAACCCATCCTAATTTCGTCAAACCCATCCTAATTTCGTCAAACCCATGCTAATTTTGTCAAACCTCACATAAATTTTCAAACCTCACATAAATTTTCGTTCGGTTTCATCAAACCCATCCTAATTTCTTCAAACCCATGCTAAATTGCTCAAACCTCACATAAATTTTCAAACCACATAAATTTTCGTTCGGTTTCATCAAACCCATCCTAATTTCATCAAACCCATCCTAATTTCTTCAAACCCATGCTAAATTGCTCAAACCTCAGGTAAATTTTCAAACCACATAAATTTTCGTTCGGTTTCATCAAACCCATCCTAATTTCGTCAAACCCATGCTAAATATGTCAAACCTCACATAAATTTTCAAACCTCACATAAATTTTGGTTCGGTTTCATCAAACCCATCCTAATTTCTTCAAACCCATGCTAAATTGCTCAAACCTCACATAAATTTTCAAACCACATAAATTTTCGTTCGGTTTCATCAAACCCATCCTAATTTCTTCAAACCCATGCTAATTTGCTCAAACCTCAGATAAATTTTCAAACCTCATAAATTTTCGTTCGGATTCATCAAACCCATCCTAATTTCATCAAACCCATCCTAATTTCTTCAAACCCATGCTAAATTGCTCAAACCTCAGGTAAATTTTCAAACCACATAAATTTTCGTTCGGTTTCATCAAACCCATCCTAATTTCGTCAAACCCATGCTAAATATGTCAAACCTCACATAAATTTTCGTTCGGTTCCATCAAACCCATCCTAATTTCTTCAAACCCATGCTAAATTGCTCAAACCTCACATAAATTTTCAAACCACATAAATTTTCGTTCGGTTTCATCAAACCCATCCTAATTTCATCAAACCCATCCTAATTTCTTCAAACCCATGCTAAATTGCTCAAACCTCAGGTAAATTTTCAAACCACATAAATTTTCGTTCGGTTTCATCAAACCCATCCTAATTTCGTCAAACCCATGCTAAATATGTCAAACCTCACATAAATTTTCAAACCTCACATAAATTTTCGTTCGGTTTCATCAAACCCATCCTAATTTCTTCAAACCCATGCTAAATTGCTCAAACCTCACATAAATTTTCAAACCACATAAATTTTCGTTCGGTTTCATCAAACCCATCCTAATTTCTTCAAACCCATGCTAATTTGCTCAAACCTCAGATAAATTTTCAAACCTCATAAATTTTCGTTCGGATTCATCAAACCCATCCTAATTTCATCAAACCCATCCTAATTTCTTCAAACCCATGCTAAATTGCTCAAACCTCACATAAATTTTCAAACCACATAAATTTTCGTTCGGTTTCATCAAACCCATCCTAATTTCATCAAACCCATCCTAATTTCTTCAAACCCATGCTAAATTGCTCAAACCTCAGGTAAATTTTCAAACCACATAAATTTTCGTTCGGTTTCATCAAACCCATCCTAATTTCGTCAAACCCATGCTAAATATGTCAAACCTCACATAAATTTTCGTTCGGTTTCATCAAACCCATCCTAATTTCTTCAAACCCATGCTAAATTGCTCAAACCTCACATAAATTTTCAAACCACATAAATTTTCGTTCGGTTTCATCAAACCCATCCTAATTTCATCAAACCCATCCTAATTTCTTCAAACCCATTCTAAATTGCTCAAACCTCAGGTAAATTTTCAAACCACATAAATTTTCGTTCGGTTTCATCAAACCCATCCTAATTTCGTCAAACCCATGCTAAATATGTCAAACCTCACATAAATTTTCAAACCTCACATAAATTTTCGTTCGGTTTCATCAAACCCATCCTAATTTCTTCAAACCCATGCTAAATTGCTCAAACCTCACATAAATTTTCAAACCACATAAATTTTCGTTCGGTTTCATCAAACCCATCCTAATTTCTTCAAACCCATGCTAATTTGCTCAAACCTCAGATAAATTTTCAAACCTCATAAATTTTCGTTCGGATTCATCAAACCCATCCTAATTTCATCAAACCCATCCTAATTTCTTCAAACCCATGCTAAATTGCTCAAACCTCAGGTAAATTTTCAAACCACATAAATTTTCGTTCGGTTTCATCAAACCCATCCTAATTTCGTCAAACCCATGCTAAATATGTCAAACCTCACATAAATTTTCAAACCACATAAATTTTCGTTCGGTTTCATCAAACCCATCCTAATTTCTTCAAACCCATGCTAATTTGCTCAAACCTCAGATAAATTTTCAAACCTCATAAATTTTCGTTCGGATTCATCAAACCCATCCTAATTTCGTCAAACCCATGCTAATTTTGTCAAACCTCACATAAATTTTCAAACCTCACATAAATTTTCGTTCGGTTTCATCAAACCCATCCTAATTTCTTCAAACCCATGCTAAATTGCTCAAACCTCACATAAATTTTCAAACCACATAAATTTTCGTTCGGTTTCATCAAACCCATCCTAATTTCATCAAACCCATCCTAATTTCTTCAAACCCATGCTAAATTGCTCAAACCTCAGGTAAATTTTCAAACCACATAAATTTTCGTTCGGTTTCATCAAACCCATCCTAATTTCGTCAAACCCATGCTAAATATGTCAAACCTCACATAAATTTTCAAACCTCACATAAATTTTCGTTCGGTTTCATCAAACCCATCCTAATTTCTTCAAACCCATGCTAAATTGCTCAAACCTCACATAAATTTTCAAACCACATAAATTTTCGTTCGGTTTCATCAAACCCATCCTAATTTCTTCAAACCCATGCTAATTTGCTCAAACCTCAGATAAATTTTCAAACCTCATAAATTTTCGTTCGGATTCATCAAACCCATCCTAATTTCATCAAACCCATCCTAATTTCTTCAAACCCATGCTAAATTGCTCAAACCTCAGGTAAATTTTCAAACCACATAAATTTTCGTTCAGTTTCATCAAACCCATCCTAATTTCGTCAAACCCATGCTAAATTGCTCAAACCTCACATAAATTATCAAACCACATAAATTTTCGTTCGGATTCATCAAACCCATCCTAATTTCGTCAAACCCATGCTAATTTTGTCAAACCTCACATAAATTTTCAAACCTCACATAAATTTTCGTTCGGTTTCATTAAACCCATCCTAATTTCTTCAAACCCATGCTAATTTGCTCAAACCTCAGATAAATTTTCAAACCTCATAAATTTTCGTTCGGATTCATCAAACCCATCCTAATTTCGTCAAACCCATGCTAATTTTGTCAAACCTCACATAAATTTTCAAACCTCACATAAATTTTCGTTCGGTTTCATCAAACCCATCCTAATTTCTTCAAACCCATGCTAAATTGCTCAAACCTCACATAAATTATCAAACCACATAAATTTTCGTTCGGTTTCATCAAACCCATGCTAATTTCGTCAAACCCATCCTAATTTCTTCAAACCCATGCTAAATTGCTCAAACCTCAGGTAAATTTTCAAACCACATAAATTTTCGTTCGGTTTCATCAAACCCATCCTAATTTCTTCAAACCCATGCTAAATTGCTCAAACCTCAGGTAAATTTTCAAACCACATAAATTTTCGTTCGGTTTCATCAAACCCATCCTAATTTCGTCAAACCCATGCTAAATATGTCAAACCTCACATAAATTTTCAAACCTCACATAAATTTTCGTTCGGTTTCATCAAACCCATCCTAATTTCTTCAAACCCATGCTAAATTGCTCAAACCTCACATAAATTTTCAAACCACATAAATTTTCGTTCGGTTTCATCAAACCCATCCTAATTTCATCAAACCCATCCTAATTTCTTCAAAACCATGCTAAATTGCTCAAACCTCAGGTAAATTTTCAAACCACATAAATTTTCGTTCGGTTTCATCAAACCCATCCTAATTTCGTCAAACCCATGCTAAATATGTCAAACCTCACATAAATTTTCAAACCTCACATAAATTTTCGTTCGGTTTCATCAAACCCATCCTAATTTCTTCAAACCCATGCTAAATTGCTCAAACCTCACATAAATTTTCAAACCACATAAATTTTCGTTCGGTTCCATCAAACCCATCCTAATTTCTTCAAACCCATGCTAATTTGCTCAAACCTCAGATAAATTTTCAAACCTCATAAATTTTCGTTCGGATTCATCAAACCCATCCTAATTTCATCAAACCCATCCTAATTTCTTCAAACCCATGCTAAATTGCTCAAACCTCAGGTAAATTTTCAAACCACATAAATTTTCGTTCGGTTTCATCAAACCCATCCTAATTTCGTCAAACCCATGCTAAATATGTCAAACCTCACATAAATTTTCAAACCACATAAATTTTCGTTCGGTTTCATCAAACCCATCCTAATTTCTTCAAACCCATGCTAATTTGCTCAAACCTCAGATAAATTTTCAAACCTCATAAATTTTCGTTCGGATTCATCAAACCCATCCTAATTTCGTCAAACCCATGCTAATTTTGTCAAACCTCACATAAATTTTCAAACCTCACATAAATTTTCGTTCGGTTTCATCAAACCCATCCTAATTTCTTCAAACCCATGCTAAATTGCTCAAACCTCACATAAATTTTCAAACCACATAAATTTTCGTTCGGTTTCATCAAACCCATCCTAATTTCATCAAACCCATCCTAATTTCTTCAAACCCATGCTAAATTGCTCAAACCTCAGGTAAATTTTCAAACCACATAAATTTTCGTTCGGTTTCATCAAACCCATCCTAATTTCTTCAAACCCATGCTAAATTGCTCAAACCTCACATAAATTTTCAAACCACATAAATTTTCGTTCGGTTTCATCAAACCCATCCTAATTTCATCAAACCCATCCTAATTTCTTCAAACCCATGCTAAATTGCTCAAACCTCAGGTAAATTTTCAAACCACATAAATTTTCGTTCGGTTTCATCAAACCCATCCTAATTTCGTCAAACCCATGCTAAATATGTCAAACCTCACATAAATTTTCAAACCTCACATAAATTTTCGTTCGGTTTCATCAAACCCATCCTAATTTCTTCAAACCCGTGCTAAATTGCTCAAACCTCACATAAATTTTCAAACCACATAAATTTTCGTTCGGTTTCATCAAACCCATCCTAATTTCTTCAAACCCATGCTAATTTGCTCAAACCTCAGATAAATTTTCAAACCTCATAAATTTTCGTTCGGATTCATCAAACCCATCCTAATTTCATCAAACCCATCCTAATTTCTTCAAACCCATGCTAAATTGCTCAAACCTCAGGTAAATTTTCAAACCACATAAATTTTCGTTCGGTTTCATCAAACCCATCCTAATTTCGTCAAACCCATGCTAAATATGTCAAACCTCACATAAATTTTCAAACCACATAAATTTTCGTTCGGTTTCATCAAACCCATCCTAATTTCTTCAAACCCATGCTAATTTGCTCAAACCTCAGATAAATTTTCAAACTTCATAAATTTTCGTTCGGATTCATCAAACCCATCCTAATTTCGTCAAACCCATGCTAATTTTGTCAAACCTCACATAAATTTTCAAACCTCACATAAATTTTCGTTCGGTTTCATCAAACCCATCCTAATTTCTTCAAACCCATGCTAAATTGCTCAAACCTCACATAAATTTTCAAACCACATAAATTTTCGTTCGGTTTCATCAAACCCGTCCTAATTTCATCAAACCCATCCTAATTTCTTCAAACCCATGCTAAATTGCTCAAACCTCAGGTAAATTTTCAAACCACATAAATTTTCGTTCGGTTTCATCAAACCCATCCTAATTTCGTCAAACCCATGCTAAATATGTCAAACCTCACATAAATTTTCAAACCTCACATAAATTTTCGTTCGGTTTCATCAAACCCATCCTAATTTCTTCAAACCCATGCTAAATTGCTCAAACCTCACATAAATTTTCAAACCACATAAATTTTCGTTCGGTTTCATCAAACCCATCCTAATTTCATCAAACCCATCCTAATTTCTTCAAACCCATGCTAAATTGCTCAAACCTCAGGTAAATTTTCAAACCACATAAATTTTCGTTCGGTTTCATCAAACCCATCCTAATTTCGTCAAACCCATGCTAAATATGTCAAACCTCACATAAATTTTCAAACCTCACATAAATTTTCGTTCGGTTTCATCAAACCCATCCTAATTTCTTCAAACCCATGCTAAATTGCTCAAACCTCACATAAATTTTCAAACCACATAAATTTTCGTTCGGTTTCATCAAACCCATCCTAATTTCTTCAAACCCATGCTAATTTGCTCAAACCTCAGATAAATTTTCAAACCTCATAAATTTTCGTTCGGATTCATCAAACCCATCCTAATTTCATCAAACCCATCCTAATTTCTTCAAACCCATGCTAAATTGCTCAAACCTCAGGTAAATTTTCAAACCACATAAATTTTCGTTCGGTTTCATCAAACCCATCCTAATTTCGTCAAACCCATGCTAAATATGTCAAACCTCACATAAATTTTCAAACCACATAAATTTTCGTTCGGTTTCATCAAACCCATCCTAATTTCTTCAAACCCATGCTAATTTGCTCAAACCTCAGATAAATTTTCAAACCTCATAAATTTTCGTTCGGATTCATCAAACCCATCCTAATTTCGTCAAACCCATGCTAATTTTGTCAAACCTCACATAAATTTTCAAACCTCACATAAATTTTCGTTCGGTTTCATCAAACCCATCCTAATTTCTTCAAACCCATGCTAAATTGCTCAAACCTCACATAAATTTTCAAACCACATAAATTTTCGTTCGGTTTCATCAAACCCATCCTAATTTCATCAAACCCATCCTAATTTCTTCAAACCCATGCTAAATTGCTCAAACCTCAGGTAAATTTTCAAACCACATAAATTTTCGTTCGGTTTCATCAAACCCATCCTAATTTCGTCAAACCCATGCTAAATATGTCAAACCTCACATAAATTTTCGTTCGGTTTCATCAAACCCATCCTAATTTCTTCAAACCCATGCTAAATTGCTCAAACCTCACATAAATTTTCAAACCACATAAATTTTCGTTCGGTTTCATCAAACCCATCCTAATTTCTTCACACCCATGCTAATTTGCTCAAACCTCAGATAAATTTTCAAACCTCATAAATTTTCGTTCGGATTCATCAAACCCATCCTAATTTCATCAAACCCATCCTAATTTCTTCAAACCCATGCTAAATTGCTCAAACCTCAGGTAAATTTTCAAACCACATAAATTTTCGTTCGGTTTCATCAAACCCATCCTAATTTCGTCAAACCCATGCTAAATATGTCAAACCTCACATAAATTTTCGTTCGGTTTCATCAAACCCATCCTAATTTCTTCAAACCCATGCTAAATTGCTCAAACCTCACATAAATTTTCAAACCACATAAATTTTCGTTCGGTTTCATCAAACCCATCCTAATTTCATCAAACCCATCCTAATTTCTTCAAACCCATGCTAAATTGCTCAAACCTCAGGTAAATTTTCAAACCACATAAATTTTCGTTCGGTTTCATCAAACCCATCCTAATTTCGTCAAACCCATGCTAAATATGTCAAACCTCACATAAATTTTCAAACCTCACATAAATTTTCGTTCGGTTTCATCAAACCCATCCTAATTTCTTCAAACCCATGCTAAATTGCTCAAACCTCACATAAATTTTCAAACCACATAAATTTTCGTTCGGTTTCATCAAACCCATCCTAATTTCTTCAAACCCATGCTAATTTGCTCAAACCTCAGATAAATTTTCAAACCTCATAAATTTTCGTTCGGATTCATCAAACCAATCCTAATTTCATCAAACCCATCCTAATTTCTTCAAACCCATGCTAAATTGCTCAAACCTCACATAAATTTTCAAACCACATAAATTTTCGTTCGGTTTCATCAAACCCATCCTAATTTCATCAAACCCATCCTAATTTCTTCAAACCCATGCTAAATTGCTCAAACCTCAGGTAAATTTTCAAACCACATAAATTTTCGTTCGGTTTCATCAAACCCATCCTAATTTCGTCAAACCCATGCTAAATATGTCAAACCTCACATAAATTTTCAAACCTCACATAAATTTTCGTTCGGTTTCATCAAACCCATCCTAATTTCTTCAAACCCATGCTAAATTGCTCAAACCTCACATAAATTTTCAAACCACATAAATTTTCGTTCGGTTTCATCAAACCCATCCTAATTTCTTCAAACCCATGCTAATTTGCTCAAACCTCAGATAAATTTTCAAACCTCATAAATTTTCGTTCGGATTCATCAAACCCATCCTAATTTCATCAAACCCATCCTAATTTCTTCAAACCCATGCAAAATTGCTCAAACCTCAGGTAAATTTTCAAACCACATAAATTTTCGTTCGGTTTCATCAAACCCATCCTAATTTCGTCAAACCCATGCTAAATATGTCAAACCTCACATAAATTTTCAAACCACATAAATTTTCGTTCGGTTTCATCAAACCCATCCTAATTTCTTCAAACCCATGCTAATTTGCTCAAACCTCAGATAAATTTTCAAACCTCATAAATTTTCGTTCGGATTCATCAAACCCATCCTAATTTCGTCAAACCCATGCTAATTTTGTCAAACCTCACATAAATTTTCAAACCTCACATAAATTTTCGTTCGGTTTCATCAAACCCATCCTAATTTCTTCAAACCCATGCTAAATTGCTCAAACCTCACATAAATTTTCAAACCACATAAATTTTCGTTCGGTTTCATCAAACCCATCCTAATTTCATCAAACCCATCCTAATTTCTTCAAACCCATGCTAAATTGCTCAAACCTCAGGTAAATTTTCAAACCACATAAATTTTCGTTCGGTTTCATCAAACCCATCCTAATTTCGTCAAACCCATGCTAAATATGTCAAACCTCACATAAATTTTCGTTCGGTTTCATCAAACCCATCCTAATTTCTTCAAACCCATGCTAAATTGCTCAAACCTCACATAAATTTTCAAACCACATAAATTTTCGTTCGGTTTCATCAAACCCATCCTAATTTCTTCAAACCCATGCTAATTTGCTCAAACCTCAGATAAATTTTCAAACCTCATAAATTTTCGTTCGGATTCATCAAACCCATCCTAATTTCATCAAACCCATCCTAATTTCTTCAAACCCATGCTAAATTGCTCAAACCTCACATAAATTTTCAAACCACATAAATTTTCGTTCGGTTTCATCAAACCCATCCTAATTTCATCAAACCCATCCTAATTTCTTCAAACCCATGCTAAATTGCTCAAACCTCAGGTAAATTTTCAAACCACATAAATTTTCGTTCGGTTTCATCAAACCCATCCTAATTTCGTCAAACCCATGCTAAATATGTCAAACCTCACATAAATTTTCGTTCGGTTTCATCGAACCCATCCTAATTTCTTCAAACCCATGCTAAATTGCTCAAACCTCACATAAATTTTCAAACCACATAAATTTTCGTTCGGTTTCATCAAACCCATCCTAATTTCATCAAACCCATCCTAATTTCTTCAAACCCATGCTAAATTGCTCAAACCTCAGGTAAATTTTCAAACCACATAAATTTTCGTTCGGTTTCATCAAACCCATCCTAATTTCGTCAAACCCATGCTAAATATGTCAAACCTCACATAAATTTTCGTTCGGTTTCATCGAACCCATCCTAATTTCTTCAAACCCATGCTAAATTGCTCAAACCTCACATAAATTTTCAAACCACATAAATTTTCGTTCGGTTTCATCAAACCCATCCTAATTTCGTCAAACCCATGCTAAATATGTCAAACCTCACATAAATTTTCAAACCTCACATAAATTTTCGTTCGGTTTCATCAAACCCATCCTAATTTCTTCAAACCCATGCTAAATTGCTCAAACCTCACATAAATTTTCAAACCACATAAATTTTCGTTCGGTTTCATCAAACCCATCATAATTTCTTCAAACCCATGCTAATTTGCTCAAACCTCAGATAAATTTTCAAACCTCATAAATTTTCGTTCGGATTCATCAAACCCATCCTAATTTCATCAAACCCATCCTAATTTCTTCAAACCCATGCTAAATTGCTCAAACCTCACATAAATTTTCAAACCACATAAATTTTCGTTCGGTTTCATCAAACCCATCCTAATTTCATCAAACCCATCCTAATTTCTTCAAACCCATGCTAAATTGCTCAAACCTCAGGTAAATTTTCAAACCACATAAATTTTCGTTCGGTTTCATCAAACCCATCCTAATTTCGTCAAACCCATGCTAAATATGTCAAACCTCACATAAATTTTCAAACCTCACATAAATTTTCGTTCGGTTTCATCAAACCCATCCTAATTTCTTCAAACCCATGCTAAATTGCTCAAACCTCACATAAATTTTCAAACCACATAAATTTTCGTTCGGTTTCATCAAACCCATCCTAATTTCTTCAAACCCATGCTAATTTGCTCAAACCTCAGATAAATTTTCAAACCTCATAAATTTTCGTTCGGATTCATCAAACCCATCCTAATTTCATCAAACCCATCCTAATTTCTTCAAACCCATGCTAAATTGCTCAAACCTCAGGTAAATTTTCAAACCACATAAATTTTCGTTCGGTTTCATCAAACCCATCCTAATTTCGTCAAACCCATGCTAAATATGTCAAACCTCACATAAATTTTCAAACCACATAAATTTTCGTTCGGTTTCATCAAACCCATCCTAATTTCTTCAAACCCATGCTAATTTGCTCAAACCTCAGATAAATTTTCAAACCTCATAAATTTTCGTTCGGATTCATCAAACCCATCCTAATTTCGTCAAACCCATGCTAATTTTGTCAAACCTAACATAAATTTTCAAACCTCACATAAATTTTCGTTCGGTTTCATCAAACCCATCCTAATTTCTTCAAACCCATGCTAATT
The DNA here is from genome assembly GCA_936432065.2 of Rutpela maculata. NCBI lineage: Eukaryota > Metazoa > Arthropoda > Insecta > Coleoptera > Cerambycidae > Rutpela > Rutpela maculata. The sequence continues at coordinate 99,582 of CAKZFB020000120.1, forward strand.
TGCTCAAACCTCAGATAAATATTCAAACCTCATAAATTTTCGTTCGGATTCATCAAACCCATCCTAATTTCATCAAACCCATCCTAATTTCTTCAAACCCATGCTAAATTGCTCAAACCTCACATAAATTTTCAAACCACATAAATTTTCGTTCGGTTTCGTCAAACCCATCCTAATTTCATCAAACCCATCCTAATTTCTTCAAACCCATGCTAAATTGCTCAAACCTCAGGTAAATTTTCAAACCACATAAATTTTCGTTCGGTTTCATCAAACCCATCCTAATTTCGTCAAACCCATGCTAAATATGTCAAACCTCACATAAATTTTCGTTCGGTTTCATCAAACCCATCCTAATTTCTTCAAACCCATGCTAAATTGCTCAAACCTCACATAAATTTTCAAACCACATAAATTTTCGTTCGGTTTCATCAAACCCATCCTAATTTCATCAAACCCATCCTAATTTCTTCAAACCCATGCTAAATTGCTCAAACCTCAGGTAAATTTTCAAACCACATAAATTTTCGTTCGGTTTCATCAAACCCATCCTAATTTCGTCAAACCCATGCTAAATATGTCAAACCTCACATAAATTTTCAAACCTCACATAAATTTTCGTTCGGTTTCATCAAACCCATCCTAATTTCTTCAAACCCATGCTAAATTGCTCAAACCTCACATAAATTTTCAAACCACATAAATTTTCGTTCGGTTTCATCAAACCCATCCTAATTTCTTCAAACCCATGCTAATTTGCTCAAACCTCAGATAAATTTTCAAACCTCATAAATTTTCGTTCGGATTCATCAAACCCATCCTAATTTCATCAAACCCATCCTAATTTCTTCAAACCCATGCTAAATTGCTCAAACCTCACATAAATTTTCAAACCACATAAATTTTCGTTCGGTTTCATCAAACCCATCCTAATTTCATCAAACCCATCCTAATTTCTTCAAACCCATGCTAAATTGCTCAAACCTCAGGTAAATTTTCAAACCACATAAATTTTCGTTCGGTTTCATCAAACCCATCCTAATTTCGTCAAACCCATGCTAAATATGTCAAACCTCACATAAATTTTCAAACCTCACATAAATTTTCGTTCGGTTTCATCAAACCCATCCTAATTTCTTCAAACCCATGCTAAATTGCTCAAACCTCACATAAATTTTCAAACCACATAAATTTTCGTTCGGTTTCATCAAACCCATCCTAATTTCTTCAAACCCATGCTAATTTGCTCAAACCTCAGATAAATTTTCAAACCTCATAAATTTTCGTTCGGATTCATCAAACCCATCCTAATTTCATCAAACCCATCCTAATTTCTTCAAACCTATGCTAAATTGCTCAAACCTCAGGTAAATTTTCAAACCACATAAATTTTCGTTCGGTTTCATCAAACCCATCCTAATTTCGTCAAACCCATGCTAAATATGTCAAACCTCACATAAATTTTCAAACCACATAAATTTTCGTTCGGTTTCATCAAACCCATCCTAATTTCTTCAAACCCATGCTAATTTGCTCTAACCTCAGATAAATTTTCAAACCTCATAAATTTTCGTTCGGATTCATCAAACCCATCCTAATTTCGTCAAACCCATGCTAATTTTGTCAAACCTCACATAAATTTTCAAACCTCACATAAATTTTCGTTCGGTTTCATCAAACCCATCCTAATTTCTTCAAACCCATGCTAAATTGCTCAAACCTCACATAAATTTTCAAACCACATAAATTTTCGTTCGGTTTCATCAAACCCATCCTAATTTCATCAAACCCATCCTAATTTCTTCAAACCCATGCTAAATTGCTCAAACCTCAGGTAAATTTTCAAACCACATAAATTTTCGTTCGGTTTCATCAAACCCATCCTAATTTCGTCAAACCCATGCTAAATATGTGAAACCTCACATAAATTTTCAAACCTCACATAAATTTTCGTTCGGTTTCATCAAACCCATCCTAATTTCTTCAAACCCATGCTAAATTGCTCAAACCTCACATAAATTTTCAAACCACATAAATTTTCGTTCGGTTTCATCAAACCCATCCTAATTTCATCAAACCCATCCTAATTTCTTCAAACCCATGCTAAATTGCTCAAACCTCACATAAATTTTCAAACCACATAAATTTTCGTTCGGTTTCATCAAACCCATCCTAATTTCTTCAAACCCATGCTAATTTGCTCAAACCTCAGATAAATTTTCAAACCTCATAAATTTTCGTTCGGATTCATCAAACCCATCCTAATTTCATCAAACCCATCCTAATTTCTTCAAACCCATGCTAAATTGCTCAAACCTCAGGTAAATTTTCAAACCACATAAATTTTCGTTCGGTTTCATCAAACCCATCCTAATTTCGTCAAACCCATGCTAAATATGTCAAACCTCACATAAATTTTCAAACCACATAAATTTTCGTTCGGTTTCATCAAACCCATCCTAATTTCTTCAAACCCATGCTAATTTGCTCAAACCTCAGATAAATTTTCAAACCTCATAAATTTTCGTTCGGATTCATCAAACCCATCCTAATTTCGTCAAACCCATGCTAATTTTGTCAAACCTCACATAAATTTTCAAACCTCACATAAATTTTCGTTCGGTTTCATCAAACCCATCCTAATTTCTTCAAACCCATGCTAAATTGCTCAAACCTCACATAAATTTTCAAACCACATAAATTTTCGTTCGGTTTCATCAAATCCATCCTAATTTCATCAAACCCATCCTAATTTCTTCAAACCCATGCTAAATTGCTCAAACCTCAGGTAAATTTTCAAACCACATAAATTTTCGTTCGGTTTCATCAAACCCATCCTAATATCGTCAAACCCATGCTAAATATGTCAAACCTCACATAAATTTTCAAACCTCACATAAATTTTCGTTCGGTTTCATCAAACCCATCCTAATTTCTTCAAACCCATGCTAAATTTCTCAAACCTCACATAAATTTTCAAACCACATAAATTTTCGTTCGGTTTCATCAAACCCATCCTAATTTCTTCAAACCCATGCTAATTTGCTCAAACTTCAGATAAATTTTCAAACCTCATAAATTTTCGTTCGGATTCATCAAACCCATCCTAATTTCATCAAACCCATCCTAATTTCTTCAAACCCATGCTAAATTGCTCAAACCTCACATAAATTTTCAAACCACATAAATTTTCGTTCGGTTTCATCAAACCCATCCTAATTTCATCAAACCCATCCTAATTTCTTCAAACCCATGCTAAATTGCTCAAACCTCACATAAATTTTCAAACCACATAAATTTTCGTTCGGTTTCATCAAACCCATCCTAATTTCATCAAACCCATCCTAATTTCTTCAAACCCATGCTAAATTGCTCAAACCTCAGGTAAATTTTCAAACCACATAAATTTTCGTTCGGTTTCATCAAACCCATCCTAATTTCGTCAAACCCATGCTAAATATGTCAAACCTCACATAAATTTTCAAACCTCACATAAATTTTCGTTCGGTTTCATCAAACCCGTCCTAATTTCTTCAAACCCATGCTAAATTGCTCAAACCTCACATAAATTTTCAAACCACATAAATTTTCGTTCGGTTTCATCAAACCCATCCTAATTTCATCAAACCCATCCTAATTTCTTCAAACCCATGCTAAATTGCTCAAACCTCAGGTAAATTTTCAAACCACATAAATTTTCGTTCGGTTTCATCAAACCCATCCTAATTTCGTCAAACCCATGCTAAATATGTCAAACCTCACATAAATTTTCGTTCGGTTTCATCAAACCCATCCTAATTTCTTCAAACCCATGCTAAATTGCTCAAACCTCACATAAATTTTCAAACCACATAAATTTTCGTTCGGTTTCATCAAACCCATCCTAATTTCTTCAAACCCATGCTAATTTGCTCAAACCTCAGATAAATTTTCAAACCTCATAAATTTTCGTTCGGATTCATCAAACCCATCCTAATTTCATCAAACCCATCCTAATTTCTTCAAACCCATGCTAAATTGCTCAAACCTCAGGTAAATTTTCAAACCTCATAAATTTTCGTTCGGATTCATCAAACCCATCCTAATTTCGTCAAACCCATGCTAATTTTGTCAAACCTCACATAAATTTTCAAACCTCACATAAATTTTCGTTCGGTTTCATCAAACCCATCCTAATTTCTTCAAACCCATGCTAAATTGCTCAAACCTCACATAAACTTTCAAACCACATAAATTTTCGTTCGGTTTCATCAAACCCATCCTAATTTCATCAAACCCATCCTAATTTCTTCAAACCCATGCTAAATTGCTCAAACCTCAGGTAAATTTTCAAACCACATAAATTTTCGTTCGGTTTCATCAAACCCATCCTAATTTCGTCAAACCCATGCTAAATATGTCAAACCTCACATAAATTTTCAAACCTCACATAAATTTTCGTTCGGTTTCATCAAACCCATCCTAATTTCTTCAAACCCATGCTAAATTGCTCAAACCTCACATAAACTTTCAAACCACATAAATTTTCGTTCGGTTTCATCAAACCCATCCTAATTTCATCAAACCCATCCTAATTTCTTCAAACCCATGCTAAATTGCTCAAACCTCAGGTAAATTTTCAAACCACATAAATTTTCGTTCGGTTTCATCAAACCCATCCTAATTTCGTCAAACCCATGCTAAATATGTCAAACCTCACATAAATTTTCAAACCTCACATAAATTTTCGTTCGGTTTCATCAAACCCATCCTAATTTCTTCAAACCCATGCTAATTTGCTCAAACCTCAGATAAATTTTCAAACCTCATAAATTTTCGTTCGGATTCATCAAACCCATCCTAATTTCATCAAACCCATCCTAATTTCTTCAAACCCATGCTAAATTGCTCAAACCTCAGGTAAATTTTCAAACCACATAAATTTTCGTTCGGTTTCATCAAACCCATCCTAATTTCGTCAAACCCATGCTAAATATGTCAAACCTCACATAAATTTTCAAACCACATAAATTTTCGTTCGGTTTCATCAAACCCATCCTAATTTCTTCAAACCCATGCTAATTTGCTCAAACCTCAGATAAATTTTCAAACCTCATAAATTTTCGTTCGGATTCATCAAACCCATCCTAATTTCGTCAAACCCATGCTAATTTTGTCAAACCTCACATAAATTTTCAAACCTCACATAAATTTTCGTTCGGTTTCATCAAACCCATCCTAATTTCTTCAAACCCATGCTAAATTGCTCAAACCTCACATAAATTTTCAAACCACATAAATTTTCGTTCGGTTTCATCAAACCCATCCTAATTTCATCAAACCCATCCTAATTTCTTCAAACCCATGCTAAATTGCTCAAACCTCAGGTAAATTTTCAAACCACATAAATTTTCGTTCGGTTTCATCAAACCCATCCTAATTTCGTCAAACCCATGCTAAATATGTCAAACCTCACATAAATTTTCAAACCTCACATAAATTTTCGTTCGGTTTCATCAAACCCATCCTAATTTCTTCAAACCCATGCTAAATTGCTCAAACCTCACATAAATTTTCAAACCACATAAATTTTCGTTCGGTTTCATCAAACCCATCCTAATTTCTTCAAACCCATGCTAATTTGCTCAAACCTCAGATAAATTTTCAAACCTCATAAATTTTCGTTCGGATTCATCAAACCCATCCTAATTTCATCAAACCCATCCTAATTTCTTCAAACCCATGCTAATTTGCTCAAACCTCAGATAAATTTTCAAACCTCATAAATTTTCGTTCGGATTCATCAAACCCATCCTAATTTCGTCAAACCCATGCTAATTTTGTCAAACCTCACATAAATTTTCAAACCTCACATAAATTTTCGTTCGGTTTCATCAAACCCATCCTAATTTCTTCAAACCCATGCTAAATTGCTCAAACCTCACATAAATTTTCAAACCACATAAATTTTCGTTCGGTTTCATCAAACCCATCCTAATTTCATCAAACCCATCCTAATTTCTTCAAACCCATGCTAAATTGCTCAAACCTCAGGTAAATTTTCAAACCACATAAATTTTCGTTCGGTTTCATCAAACCCATCCTAATTTCGTCAAACCCATGCTAAATATGTCAAACCTCGCATAAATTTTCAAACCTCACATAAATTTTCGTTCGGTTTCATCAAACCCATCCTAATTTCTTCAAACCCATGCTAAATTGTTCAAACCTCACATAAATTTTCAAACCACATAAATTTTCGTTCGGTTTCATCAAACCCATCCTAATTTCTTCAAACCCATGCTAATTTGCTCAAACCTCAGATAAATTTTCAAACCTCATAAATTTTCGTTCGGATTCATCAAACCCATCCTAATTTCATCAAACCCATCCTAATTTCTTCAAACCCATGCTAAATTGCTCAAACCTCACATAAATTTTCAAACCACATAAATTTTCGTTCGGTTTCATCAAACCCATCCTAATTTCATCAAACCCATCCTAATTTCTTCAAACCCATGCTAAATTGCTCAAACCTCAGGTAAATTTTCAAACCACATAAATTTTCGTTCGGTTTCATCAAACCCATCCTAATTTCGTCAAACCCATGCTAAATATGTCAAACCTCACATAAATTTTCGTTCGGTTTCATCAAACTTATCCTAATTTCTTCAAACCCATGCTAAATTGCTCAAACCTCACATAAATTTTCAAACCACATAAATTTTCGTTCGGTTTCATCAAACCCATCCTAATTTCATCAAACCCATCCTAATTTCTTCAAACCCATGCTAAATTGCTCAAACCTCAGGTAAATTTTCAAACCACATAAATTTTCGTTCGGTTTCATCAAACCCATCCTAATTTCGTCAAACCCATGCTAAATATGTCAAACCTCACATAAATTTTCAAACCTCACATAAATTTTCGTTCGGTTTCATCAAACCCATCCTAATTTCTTCAAACCCATGCTAAATTGCTCAAACCTCACATAAATTTTCAAACCACATAAATTTTCGTTCGGTTTCATCAAACCCATCCTAATTTCATCAAACCCATCCTAATTTCTTCAAACCCATGCTAAATTGCTCAAACCTCAGGTAAATTTTCAAACCACATAAATTTTCGTTCGGTTTCATCAAACCCATCCTAATTTCGTCAAACCCATGCTAAATATGTCAAACCTCACATAAATTTTCGTTCGGTTTCATCAAACCCATCCTAATTTCTTCAAACCCATGCTAAATTGCTCAAACCTCACATAAATTTTCAAACCACATAAATTTTAGTTCGGTTTCATCAAACCCATCCTAATTTCATCAAACCCATCCTAATTTCTTCAAACCCATGCTAAATTGCTCAAACCTCAGGTAAATTTTCAAACCACATAAATTTTCGTTCGGTTTCATCAAACCCATCCTAATTTCGTCAAACCCATGCTAAATATGTCAAACCTCACATAAATTTTCAAACCTCACATAAATTTTCGTTCGGTTTCATCAAACCCATCCTAATTTCTTCAAACCCATGCTAAATTGCTCAAACCTCACATAAATTTTCAAACCACATAAATTTTCGTTCGGTTTCATCAAACCCATCCTAATTTCATCAAACCCATCCTAATTTCTTCAAACCCATGCTAAATTGCTCAAACCTCAGGTAAATTTTCAAACCACATAAATTTTCGTTCGGTTTCATCAAACCCATCCTAATTTCGTCAAACCCATGCTAAATATGTCAAACCTCACATAAATTTTCGTTCGGTTTCATCAAACCCATAATAATTTCTTCAAACCCATGCTAAATTGCTCAAACCTCACATAAATTTTCAAACCACATAAATTTTCGTTCGGTTTCATCAAACCCATCCTAATTTCATCAAACCCATCCTAATTTCTTCAAACCCATGCTAAATTGCTCAAACCTCAGGTAAATTTTCAAACCACATAAATTTTCGTTCGGTTTCATCAAACCCATCCTAATTTCGTCAAACCCATGCTAAATATGTCAAACCTCACATAAATTTTCAAACCTCACATACATTTTCGTTCGGTTTCATCAAACCCATCCTAATTTCTTCAAACCCATGCTAAATTGCTCAAACCTCACATAAATTTTCAAACCACATAAATTTTCGTTCGGTTTCATCAAACCCATCCTAATTTCTTCAAACCCATGCTAACTTGCTCAAACCTCAGATAAATTTTCAAACCTCATAAATTTTCGTTCGGATTCATCAAACCCATCCTAATTTCATCAAACCCATCCTAATTTCTTCAAACCCATGCTAAATTGCTCAAACCTCACATAAATTTTCAAACCACATAAATTTTCGTTCGGTTTCATCAAACCCATCCTAATTTCATCAAACCCATCCTAATTTCTTCAAACCCATGCTAAATTGCTCAAACCTCAGGTAAATTTTCAAACCACATAAATTTTCGTTCGGTTTCATCAAACCCATCCTAATTTCGTCAAACCCATGCTAAATATGTCAAACCTCACATAAATTTTCGTTCGGTTTCATCAAACCCATCCTAATTTCTTCAAACCCATGCTAAATTGCTCAAACCTCACATAAATTTTCAAACCACATAAATTTTCGTTCGGTTTCATCAAACCCATCCTAATTTCATCAAACCCATCCTAATTTCTTCAAACCCATGCTAAATTGCTCAAACCTCAGGTAAATTTTCAAACCACATAAATTTTCGTTCGGTTTCATCAAACCCATCCTAATTTCGTCAAACCCATGCTAAATATGTCAAACCTCACATAAATTTTCAAACCTCACATAAATTTTCGTTCGGTTTCATCAAACCCATCCTAATTTCTTCAAACCCATGCTAAATTGCTCAAACCTCACATAAATTTTCAAACCACATAAATTTTCGTTCGGTTTCATCAAACCCATCCTAATTTCATCAAACCCATCCTAATTTCTTCAAACCCATGCTAAATTGCTCAAACCTCAGGTAAATTTTCAAACCACATAAATTTTCGTTCGGTTTCATCAAACCCATCCTAATTTCGTCAAACCCATGCTAAATATGTCAAACCTCACATAAATTTTTGTTCGGTTTCATCAAACCCATCCTAATTTCTTCAAACCCATGCTAAATTGCTCAAACCTCACATAAATTTTCAAACCACATAAATTTTCGTTCGGTTTCATCAAACCCATCCTAATTTCATCAAACCCATCCTAATTTCTTCAAACCCATGCTAAATTGCTCAAACCTCAGGTAAATTTTCAAACCACATAAATTTTCGTTCGGTTTCATCAAACCCATCCTAATTTCGTCAAACCCATGCTAAATATGTCAAACCTCACATAAATTTTCAAACCACATAAATTTTCGTTCGGTTTCATCAAACCCATCCTAATTTCTTCAAACCCATGCTAATTTGCTCAAACCTCAGATAAATTTTCAAACCTCATAAATTTTCGTTCGGATTCATCAAACCCATCCTAATTTCGTCAAACCCATGCTAATTTTGTCAAACCTCACATAAATTTTCAAACCTCACATAAATTTTCGTTCGGTTTCATCAAACCCATCCTAATTTCTTCAAACCCATGCTAAATTGCTCAAACCTCACATAAATTTTCAAACCACATAAATTTTCGTTCGGTTTCATCAAACCCATCCTAATTTCTTCAAACCCATGCTAATTTGCTCAAACCTCAGATAAATTTTCAAACCTCATAAATTTTCGTTCGGATTCATCAAACCCATCCTAATTTCATCAAACCCATCCTAATTTCTTCAAACCCATGCTAAATTGCTCAAACCTCACATAAATTTTCAAACCACATAAATTTTCGTTCGGTTTCATCAAACCCATCCTAATTTCATCAAACCCATCCTAATTTCTTCAAACCCATGCTAAATTGCTCAAACCTCAGGTAAATTTTCAAACCACATAAATTTTCGTTCGGTTTCATCAAACCCATCCTAATTTCGTCAAACCCATGCTAAATATGTCAAACCTCACATAAATTTTCGTTCGGTTTCATCAAACCCATCCTAATTTCTTCAAACCCATGCTAAATTGCTCAAACCTCACATAAATTTTCAAACCACATAAATTTTCGTTCGGTTTCATCAAACCCATCCTAATTTCATCAAACCCATCCTAATTTCTTCAAACCCATGCTAAATTGCTCAAACCTCAGGTAAATTTTCAAACCACATAAATTTTCGTTCGGTTTCATCAAACCCATCCTAATTTCGTCAAACCCATGCTAAATATGTCAAACCTCACATAAATTTTCAAACCTCACATAAATTTTCGTTCGGTTTCATCAAACCCATCCTAATTTCTTCAAACCCATGCTAAATTGCTCAAACCTCACATAAATTTTCAAACCACATAAATTTTCGTTCGGTTTCATCAAACCCATCCTAATTTCTTCAAACCCATGCTAATTTGCTCAAACCTCAGATAAATTTTCAAACCTCATAAATTTTCGTTCGGATTCATCAAACCCATCCTAATTTCATCAAACCCATCCTAATTTCTTCAAACCCATGCTAAATTGCTCAAACCTCACATAAATTTTCAAACCACATAAATTTTCGTTCGGTTTCATCAAACCCATCCTAATTTCATCAAACCCATCCTAATTTCTTCAAACCCATGCTAAATTGCTCAAACCTCAGGTAAATTTTCAAACCACATAAATTTTCGTTCGGTTTCATCAAACCCATCCTAATTTCGTCAAACCCATGCTAAATATGTCAAACCTCACATAAATTTTCAAACCTCACATAAATTTTCAAACCTCACATAAATTTTCGTTCGGTTTCATCAAACCCATCCTAATTTCTTCAAACCCATGCTAAATTGCTCAAACCTCACATAAATTTTCAAACCACATAAATTTTCGTTCGGTTTCATCAAACCCATCCTAATTTCTTCAAACCCATGCTAATTTGCTCAAACCTCAGATAAATTTTCAAACCTCATAAATTTTCGTTCGGATTCATCAAACCCATCCTAATTTCATCAAACCCATCCTAATTTCTTCAAACCCATGCTAAATTGCTCAAACCTCAGGTAAATTTTCAAACCACATAAATTTTCGTTCGGTTTCATCAAACCCATCCTAATTTCGTCAAACCCATGCTAAATATGTCAAACCTCACATAAATTTTCAAACCACATAAATTTTCGTTCGGTTTCATCAAACCCATCCTAATTTCGTCAAACCCATGCTAAATATGTCAAACCTCACATAAATTTTCAAACCACATAAATTTTCGTTCGGTTTCATCAAACCCATCCTAATTTCTTCAAACCCATGCTAATTTGCTCAAACCTCAGATACATTTTCAAACCTCATAAATTTTCGTTCGGATTCATCAAACCCATCCTAATTTCGTCAAACCCATGCTAATTTTGTCAAACCTCACATAAATTTTCAAACCTCACATAAATTTTCGTTCGGTTTCATCAAACCCATCCTAATTTCTTCAAACCCATGCTAAATTGCTCAAACCTCACATAAATTTTCAAACCACATAAATTTTCGTTCGGTTTCATCAAACCCATCCTAATTTCATCAAACCCATCCTAATTTCTTCAAACCCATGCTAAATTGCTCAAACCTCAGGTAAATTTTCAAACCACATAAATTTTCGTTCGGTTTCATCAAACCCATCCTAATTTCGTCAAACCCATGCTAAATATGTCAAACCTCACATAAATTTTCAAACCTCACATAAATTTTCGTTCGGTTTCATCAAACCCATCCTAATTTCTTCAAACCCATGCTAAATTGCTCAAACCTCACATAAATTTTCAAACCACATAAATTTTCGTTCGGTTTCATCAAACCCATCCTAATTTCTTCAAACCCATGCTAATTTGCTCAAACCTCAGATAAATTTTCAAACCTCATAAATTTTCGTTCGGATTCATCAAACCCATCCTAATTTCATCAAACCCATCCTAATTTCTTCAAACCCATGCTAAATTGCTCAAACCTCAGGTAAATTTTCAAACCACATAAATTTTCGTTCGGTTTCATCAAACCCATCCTAATTTCGTCAAACCCATGCTAAATATGTCAAACCTCACATAAATTTTCAAACCACATAAATTTTCGTTCGGTTTCATCAAACCCATCCTAATTTCTTCAAACCCATGCTAATTTGCTCAAACCTCAGATAAATTTTCAAACCTCATAAATTTTCGTTCGGATTCATCAAACCCATCCTAATTTCGTCAAACCCATGCTAATTTTGTCAAACCTCACATAAATTTTCAAACCTCACATAAATTTTCGTTCGGTTTCATCAAACCCATCCTAATTTCTTCAAACCCATGCTAAATTGCTCAAACCTCACATAAATTTTCAAACCACATAAATTTTCGTTCGGTTTCATCAAACCCATCCTAATTTCATCAAACCCATCCTAATTTCTTCAAACCCATGCTAAATTGCTCAAACCTCAGGTAAATTTTCAAACCACATAAATTTTCGTTCGGTTTCATCAAACCCATCCTAATTTCGTCAAACCCATGCTAAATATGTCAAACCTCACATAAATTTTCAAACCTCACATAAATTTTGGTTCGGTTTCATCAAACCCATCCTAATTTCTTCAAACCCATGCTAAATTGCTCAAACCTCACATAAATTTTCAAACCACATAAATTTTCGTTCGGTTTCATCAAACCCATCCTAATTTCATCAAACCCATCCTAATTTCTTCAAACCCATGCTAAATTGCTCAAACCTCAGGTAAATTTTCAAACCACATAAATTTTCGTTCGGTTTCATCAAACCCATCCTAATTTCGTCAAACCCATGCTAAATATGTCAAACCTCACATAAATTTTCAAACCTCACATAAATTTTCGTTCGGTTTCATCAAACCCATCCTAATTTCTTCAAACCCATGCTAAATTGCTCAAACCTCACATAAATTTTCAAACCACATAAATTTTCGTTCGGTTTCATCAAACCCATCTTAATTTCTTCAAACCCATGCTAATTTGCTCAAACCTCAGATAAATTTTCAAACCTCATAAATTTTCGTTCGGATTCATCAAACCCATCCTAATTTCATCAAACCCATCCTAATTTCTTCAAACCCATGCTAAATTGCTCAAACCTCACATAAATTTTCAAACCACATAAATTTTCGTTCGGTTTCATCAAACCCATCCTAATTTCATCAAACCCATCCTAATTTCTTCAAACCCATGCTAAATTGCTCAAACCTCAGGTAAATTTTCAAACCACATAAATTTTCGTTCGGTTTCATCAAACCCATCCTAATTTCGTCAAACCCATGCTAAATATGTCAAACCTCACATAAATTTTCGTTCGGTTTCATCAAACCCATCCTAATTTCTTCAAACCCATGCTAAATTGCTCAAACCTCACATAAATTTTCAAACCACATAAATTTTCGTTCGGTTTCATCAAACCCATCCTAATTTCATCAAACCCATCCTAATTTCTTCAAACCCATGCTAAATTGCTCAAACCTCAGGTAAATTTTCAAACCACATAAATTTTCGTTCGGTTTCATCAAACCCATCCTAATTTCGTCAAACCCATGCTAAATATGTCAAACCTCACATAAATTTTCAAACCTCACATAAATTTTCGTTCGGTTTCATCAAACCCATCCTAATTTCTTCAAACCCATGCTAAATTGCTCAAACCTCACATAAATTTTCAAACCACATAAATTTTCGTTCGGTTTCATCAAACCCATCCTAATTTCTTCAAACCCATGATAATTTGCTCAAACCTCAGATAAATTTTCAAACCTCATAAATTTTCGTTCGGATTCATCAAACCCATCCTAATTTCATCAAACCCATCCTAATTTCTTCAAACCCATGCTAAATTGCTCAAACCTCACATAAATTTTCAAACCACATAAATTTTCGTTCGGTTTCATCAAACCCATCCTAATTACTTCAAACCCATGCTAATTTGCTCAAACCTCAGATAAATTTTCAAACCTCATAAATTTTCGTTCGGATTCATCAAACCCATCCTAATTTCGTCAAACCCATGCTAATTTTGTCAAACCTCACATAAATTTTCAAACCTCACATAAATTTTCGTTCGGTTTCATCAAACCCATCCTAATTTCTTCAAACCCATGCTAATTTGCTCAAACCTCAGATAAATTTTCAAACCTCATAAATTTTCGTTCGGATTCATCAAACCCATCCTAATTTCATCAAACCCATCCTAATTTCTTCAAACCCATGCTAAATTGCTCAAACCTCACATAAATTTTCAAACCACATAAATTTTCGTTCGGTTTCATCAAACCCATCCTAATTTCATCAAACCCATCCTAATTTCTTCAAACCCATGCTAAATTGCTCAAACCTCAGGTAAATTTTCAAACCACATAAATTTTCGTTCGGTTTCATCAAACCCATCCTAATTTCGTCAAACCCATGCTAAATATGTCAAACCTCACATAAATTTTCGTTCGGTTTCATCAAACCCATCCTAATTTCTTCAAACCCATGCTAAATTGCTCAAACCTCACATAAATTTTCAAACCACATAAATTTTCGTTCGGTTTCATCAAACCCATCCTAATTTCATCAAACCCATCCTAATTTCTTCAAACCCATGCTAAATTGCTCAAACCTCAGGTAAATTTTCAAACCACATAAATTTTCGTTCGGTTTCATCAAACCCATCCTAATTTCGTCAAACCCATGCTAAATATGTCAAACCTCACATAAATTTTCAAACCTCACATAAATTTTCGTTCGGTTTCATCAAACCCATCCTAATTTCTTCAAACCCATGCTAAATTGCTCAAACCTCACATAAATTTTCAAACCACATAAATTTTCGTTCGGTTTCATCAAACCCATCCTAATTTCTTCAAACCCATGCTAATTTGCTCAAACCTCAGATAAATTTTCAAACCTCATAAATTTTCGTTCGGATTCATCAAACCCATCCTAATTTCATCAAACCCATCCTAATTTCTTCAAACCCATGCTAAATTGCTCAAACCTCACATAAATTTTCAAACCACATAAATTTTCGTTCGGTTTCATCAAACCCATCCTAATTTCATCAAACCCATCCTAATTTCTTCAAACCCATGCTAAATTGCTCAAACCTCAGGTAAATTTTCAAACCACATAAATTTTCGTTCGGTTTCATCAAACCCATCCTAATTTCGTCAAACCCATGCTAAATATGTCAAACCTCACATAAATTTTCAAACCTCACATAAATTTTCGTTCGGTTTCATCAAACCCATCCTAATTTCTTCAAACCCATGCTAATTTGCTCAAACCTCAGATAAATTTTCAAACCTCATAAATTTTCGTTCGGATTCATCAAACCCATCCTAATTTCATCAAACCCATCCTAATTTCTTCAAACCCATGCTAAATTGCTCAAACCTCAGGTAAATTTTCAAACCACATAAATTTTCGTTCGGTTTCATCAAACCCATCCTAATTTCGTCAAACCCATGCTAAATATGTCAAACCTCACATAAATTTTCAAACCACATAAATTTTCGTTCGGTTTCATCAAACCCATCCTAATTTCTTCAAACCCATGCTAATTTGCTCAAACCTCAGATAAATTTTCAAACCTCATAAATTTTCGTTCGGATTCATCAAACCCATCCTAATTTCGTCAAACCCATGCTAATTTTGTCAAACCTCACATAAATTTTCAAACCTCACATAAATTTTCGTTCGGTTTCATCAAACCCATCCTAATTTCTTCAAACCCATGCTAAATTGCTCAAACCTCACATAAATTTTCAAACCACATAAATTTTCGTTCGGTTTCATCAAACCCATCCTAATTTCATCAAACCCATCCTAATTTCTTCAAACCCATGCTAAATTGCTCAAACCTCAGGTAAATTTTCAAACCACATAAATTTTCGTTCGGTTTCATCAAACCCATCCTAATTTCGTCAAACCCATGCTAAATATGTCAAACCTCACATAAATTTTCAAACCTCACATAAATTTTCGTTCGGTTTCATCAAACCCATCCTAATTTCTTCAAACCCATGCTAAATTGCTCAAACCTCACATAAATTTTCAAACCACATAAATTTTCGTTCGGTTTCATCGAACCCATCCTAATTTCTTCAAACCCATGCTAATTTGCTCAAACCTCAGATAAATTTTCAAACCTCATAAATTTTCGTTCGGATTCATCAAACCCATCCTAATTTCATCAAACCCATCCTAATTTCTTCAAACCCATGCTAAATTGCTCAAACCTCAGGTAAATTTTCAAACCACATAAATTTTCGTTCGGTTTCATCAAACCCATCCTAATTTCGTCAAACCCATGCTAAATATGTCAAACCTCACATAAATTTTCAAACCACATAAATTTTCGTTCGGTTTCATCAAACCCATCCTAATTTCTTCAAACCCATGCTAATTTGCTCAAACCTCAGATAAATTTTCAAACCTCATAAATTTTCGTTCGGATTCATCAAACCCATCCTAATTTCGTCAAACCCATGCTAATTTTGTCAAACCTCACATAAATTTTCAAACCTCACATAAATTTTCGTTCGGTTTCATCAAACCCATCCTAATTTCTTCAAACCCATGCTAAATTGCTCAAACCTCACATAAATTTTCAAACCACATAAATTTTCGTTCGGTTTCATCAAACCCATCCTAATTTCATCAAACCCATCCTAATTTCTTCAAACCCATGCTAAATTGCTCAAACCTCAGGTAAATTTTCAAACCACATAAATTTTCGTTCGGTTTCATCAAACCCATCCTAATTTCGTCAAACCCATGCTAAATATGTCAAACCTCACATAAATTTTCAAACCTCACATAAATTTTCGTTCGGTTTCATCAAACCCATCCTAATTTCTTCAAACCCATGCTAAATTGCTCAAACCTCACATAAATTTTCAAACCACATAAATTTTCGTTCGGTTTCATCAAACCCATCCTAATTTCTTCAAACCCATGCTAATTTGCTCAAACCTCAGATAAATTTTCAAACCTCATAAATTTTCGTTCGGATTCATCAAACCCATCCTAATTTCATCAAACCCATCCTAATTTCTTCAAACCCATGCTAAATTGCTCAAACCTCACATAAATTTTCAAACCACATAAATTTTCGTTCGGTTTCATCAAACCCATCCTAATTTCATCAAACCCATCCTAATTTCTTCAAACCCATGCTAAATTGCTCAAACCTCAGGTAAATTTTCAAACCACATAAATTTTCGTTCGGTTTCATCAAACCCATCCTAATTTCGTCAAACCCATGCTAAATATGTCAAACCTCACATAAATTTTCGTTCGGTTTCATCAAACCCATCCTAATTTCTTCAAACCCATGCTAAATTGCTCAAACCTCACATAAATTTTCAAACCACATAAATTTTCGTTCGGTTTCATCAAACCCATCCTAATTTCATCAAACCCATCCTAATTTCTTCAAACCCATGCTAAATTGCTCAAACCTCAGGTAAATTTTCAAACCACATAAATTTTCGTTCGGTTTCATCAAACCCATCCTAATTTCGTCAAACCCATGCTAAATATGTCAAACCTCACATAAATTTTCAAACCTCACATAAATTTTCGTTCGGTTTCATCAAACCCATCCTAATTTCTTCAAACCCATGCTAAATTGCTCAAACCTCACATAAATTTTCAAACCACATAAATTTTCGTTCGGTTTCATCAAACCCATCCTAATTTCTTCAAACCCATGCTAATTTGCTCAAACCTCAGATAAATTTTCAAACCTCATAAATTTTCGTTCGGATTCATCAAACCCATCCTAATTTCATCAAACCCATCCTAATTTCTTCAAACCCATGCTAAATTGCTCAAACCTCACATACATTTTCAAACCACATAAATTTTCGTTCGGTTTCATCAAACCCATCCTAATTTCATCAAACCCATCCTAATTTCTTCAAACCCATGCTAAATTGCTCAAACCTCAGGTAAATTTTCAAACCACATAAATTTTCGTTCGGTTTCATCAAACCCATCCTAATTTCGTCAAACCCATGCTAAATATGTCAAACCTCACATAAATTTTCAAACCTCACATAAATTTTCGTTCGGTTTCATCAAACCCATCCTAATTTCTTCAAACCCATGCTAAATTGCTCAAACCTCACATAAATTTTCAAACCACATAAATTTTCGTTCGGTTTCATCAAACCCATCCTAATTTCTTCAAACCCATGCTAATTTGCTCAAACCTCAGATAAATTTTCAAACCTCATAAATTTTCGTTCGGATTCATCAAACCCATCCTAATTTCATCAAACCCATCCTAATTTCTTCAAACCCATGCTAAATTGCTCAAACCTCAGGTAAATTTTCAAACCACATAAATTTTCGTTCGGTTTCATCAAACCCATCCTAATTTCGTCAAACCCATGCTAAATATGTCAAACCTCACATAAATTTTCAAACCACATAAATTTTCGTTCGGTTTCATCAAACCCATCCTAATTTCGTCAAACCCATGCTAAATATGTCAAACCTCACATAAATTTTCAAACCACATAAATTTTCGTTCGGTTTCATCAAACCCATCCTAATTTCTTCAAACCCATGCTAATTTGCTCAAACCTCAGATACATTTTCAAACCTCATAAATTTTCGTTCGGATTCATCAAACCCATCCTAATTTCGTCAAACCCATGCTAATTTTGTCAAACCTCACATAAATTTTCAAACCTCACATAAATTTTCGTTCGGTTTCATCAAACCCATCCTAATTTCTTCAAACCCATGCTAAATTGCTCAAACCTCACATAAATTTTCAAACCACATAAATTTTCGTTCGGTTTCATCAAACCCATCCTAATTTCATCAAACCCATCCTAATTTCTTCAAACCCATGCTAAATTGCTCAAACCTCAGGTAAATTTTCAAACCACATAAATTTTCGTTCGGTTTCATCAAACCCATCCTAATTTCGTCAAACCCATGCTAAATATGTCAAACCTCACATAAATTTTCAAACCTCACATAAATTTTCGTTCGGTTTCATCAAACCCATCCTAATTTCTTCAAACCCATGCTAAATTGCTCAAACCTCACATAAATTTTCAAACCACATAAATTTTCGTTCGGTTTCATCAAACCCATCCTAATTTC